>CABHPQ010140116.1:0-36954 GCA_902168405.1 Peromyscus aztecus | reverse complement strand
TTTCCCCAAGTGACTCCATCTCTTGGTGCAGTTTGACCCCTTTTGCCCGGTTCCGGGGCAGCCTCAGCAGGAGAGCAGGGGAAGGGCTGGGGACAGGTGTCCCACTGGACACCAAGTCCTTTGTATTAACGCGAGAACTAGGAAGGAAGCGGGTATGTTTTCTCACCCCGCCTTACTTGTGGGCCAGTCTCAGGAGTGAATGGCTTTTGACTACCATAGAGGAAATAAGGATGCTACCCTGTGCCAAGATCAGCCGATTTATGGCTCTGTTACCCACTTGCCTTCCATCTGTCAGTAGGGACCTGGTTCAGGACTCTGGTGCGGTGACCTTCCCAGCTGAGCAGGGCTCCCAGCATTGGAGACAGGGTAGGGGCCTGCTGCCTCTGGAGGCCGGTGTGCCTTCTCCAGCGTATTCATTTACTAAGAAGGTTCTGAAGCTTTTCCTTGGCTCCCGGTAATCAGGAGTTTGCCATAGAAACAAAACACTTAGAAATCTTTAAGAAAGGGTGGTGGTGCACGCCTTTGATCCCAGCACTCGGGAGGCTGAGGCAAGTGGATCTCAGTGAGTTTGAGGCCAGCCTGGTCTACAGAGTGAGTTCCAGGACAGCCAGGACTGTTACACAGAGAAACTGTCTGGAAAGAAAAGGGAGAGAAAGAGAGAGAGAGAGAGAGAGAGAGAGAGAGAGAGAGAGAGAGAGAGAAAGGAAGGAAGGGAGAAAGGGAGAAAGGAAGAAAGCTGGGCAGTGGTGGCACATGCCTTTAATCCCAGCACTTGGGAGGCAGAGCCAGGCAGATCTCTGTGAGTTCGAGTCCAGCCTCAGCTCCAGAGTGAGTTCCAGGACAGGCACCAAAACTACGCAGAGAAACCCTGTCTCAAAAAACAAAAAAAAGTAAGAAAGAAAGAAAGAAAGAAAAAAAGAAAAGAAAAGAAAGGTTTCAAAGAGACCTAAGAGTAGGAAAGTAGTCGGTGAGTGGCATTAAAAGCTCCCAGGTGTGACATGTGACAAGGGCTAGCCAGTGAGTGACCAGCCCTGGAAATTTGAATGCTGTCTCTGTGACTCTTCCTGCTTAGAGAAATTCACACGAGACTCCAGACAGAGGCACACCACAGAAGGCAAGGGCAGGCCATCCCTGCAGGGGCCTGAGTGAGCACCTAAGACCTGGGATGAAGTACAGTCAGTCAGGGAGCCTTGCTGGGGCTTCCGGGACTGAGCTGGAAGGGTTGGGCCTGCATGAAGGGGGAGGGACAACTTCCTGCACCGGGTAGAAGGTGGAGTGTCACCACGGAGTCACTTGCTTGTGGGACAGGTATGGTGAGTGGTTACCAGAGGGTCTCTGGGGCATGCCCTGACCCTTGAACTCTACCTGATAAGCATGAGGGTTTTGCCAGGAAGTGGTGTGAGCATAGTCCAAGGTCACACTCTCCTTGCTTAGGTATGAAAAGTCACCCTGGGTTTCTTGAGGAGGTGTCTTGGTTTGAACCAGACTTCCATAACCAATGGTCTATTGGGTTTGCTGTCTAATACAGACCTCACAGCAGCCCTGGGGGTGTCATCGGGAGTGAGTGAGCTCATGTTAGTGTGTCCTGCATTGGTCCTCCGGCTCCAGGGTCTCGTCTCTATTATTTTTTTAAGGTTTATTTATTTTTATTTATGTGTATGAGTGTTTTGCCTCTATGTATGTATGTATGTGCATTGTATGCATGCCTGGTGCCCTCAGAGTTCAGACGAGGGTGCCAGATACCCCCAAACTGGAATTATGAACCATCGTGAGCCACCGCGTGGGTGTTGGGAACCAAGCCAGGGTTCTATACGAGAACAGCCTGTGCTCTCAACTCCAGCCTCAGGTCTCTCTGCTCTTGACAGTGCTGGCCCGGAGTTTCCAAGACAGCTAATTCCTTGCATACGGTCAGCATCTTGTAGGGTTCCCTGTAACACCCAGACTTTCCAGTGTCTCTGGGTATGGATTAGCCCTAGGCTGAGTCCCGCAGGCTGCTTAGCCTCCCGATACAGACAAGACTGTCTCCACATATGATTTAGACTTCACAGAGCCTTGGCAAGCATACACTTGCTTCAGCTCCGGCTGTAAATGACCCAATGGCACCAGGGACAGGGAATGATCCTATCAGGGACCCCATGAGTCACCATCTGCAGGCTGTATTGCCCAGAAGGTTATAAACAAAGCTGGAATACATTTGCTTACTGGACATGGACCCTGAGGCTGAAACTGAGCGGTGATTTGCCAGGGATTATGACTCATTTGTCAAGTGATGCTGGGTCAATCAGGGTTACACTTGCCCTGAATCATCACTGATTACTTTTATTTTTCTCTGATTTAAAAAAAAAAATGTACCCTTTAAAAACACAATGATAAACCCAGGGCTGGGAGGACAATGTTGTCCCCTTCCCATGATCCTCCACCTGCAGCTAGACATCTTTATTTGAGGCAGATGTCTTCCCTGGCTGGTAGACAGATGGGGTCCTTGTCCCCTTGGAGGGGAACTTTGGGGGACTCTCCTCCAGGCTGAGCCAGAGCAGAACCTGTAAATAGATGGTTTCTCAGAGAATTATTTTTGCAGGGTCTCTGGAATGCGTGTAGACAGCCCTCTGTGCACAGAATTGAAAATGGTAAAAACCCAGGGCACACAGAAAAGCACAGTTGAAAGAGTCAGAGCTGTCAAGGAAAGCAGTTTTCTGAAAAGTTCCAGTGCTTCCTGTGGTCACGGGGAAAACCTCGGGAGAGATTTCCTCTATAGACAAGATCTCAGGATGTGCCGTACTGGCCTGGGACTCAGGTAGAGCACACTGGCCTCTAATTCACAGAGATCTGCCTGCCTCTGCCTCCCAAGTGCTGGGGTTAAAGGCGTGTGCTGTCACACCCAGCCAATTCTTTAATTGAATAAAGTTTATATGAAAAGACTCTGCTTAAGAATTAATAACCAAAAACTGGGCGTGGTGGTGGTGCACTCCTTTAATCCCAGCATTCTAAGTTCGAAGTCAGCCTGGTTTACATAGTGAGTTCTAGGACAGCCAGAGCTACATAGTGAGACCCTGTTTCTACAAAAACAAACAAATAAAAAAAGAATCACCAGGGAAAGTGTAAAAGATAACATTTTAATAAAATAAAAAAAACATTTTGAAGTACCATAATCAAAGCATTAGACCGAGAACAGGCAAAACTCTGAATAGAATAGACAGTATGAGGTACGGACAGGCATGGGGAGGGTGCAGCTCAGTTTTTAGCACTTCAGCTGCTGCCTGGGATGGGTCAACTTGATGGCTGAGTGATGCCAGGAGATGGGAAGATCCCAACAGATCACACAAGCTCTAGCCTGTCAGCAGATTAACCACTGCTGGATTCAGATTTGAATAGACAGTTGGGAGGTGGACAAATCCTGAAGGTAAGTCCAGCTGGAGGAAATGGATCATTTGGGCATTTGGGGGTGGGTCTTAGAAGGGCATAGTTTGCTTGCTTTTTTTTTGGAGGCAGGGTTTTACTATGAAACCCCAGCTGGCCTTGGAAACTCACACAACCCTGCCTCCGACTTCTGAGTCCTGCATCACAGCATGGCCCACCACACCCAGCTAGTGTAAATGTCCTCATTGCAGTGTTGTTTATACTGACCCAAAGGGAAAACGATGTGCGTGAGCACATTCAGTAGGTGAAAGTCTGAGAAAATTATGACGAGTAAATGAAATAGGTGACTGCCTACCGGAACTGTCAAAGTCGAGCTGGCGACACAGAGGTTCCCAAGGAGCATTTTGAGTAAAAAGTTAAGAAGTTAGGGCACCTATAGCTGGTGCTTTTTTTTTTTTTTTTTTTTTTTTTTTTTTTATTTTTTAAGTTACATTTATTTATTTTATGTGTGGGGAGGGTGCATTGGGAGGTCAAAAGGTGTCCTGTGGGAGTTGGGTCTCTCCTTCTACCATTTTCCTGGGATTGAACTCAGGTGGTCAGGCTTGGTAGCAAGCACCCTTGTCTGCTGAGCTATTTCACCAGCCCTGACACACTCTTTTGACTGATCTGTTCTTTTTTGTGTGTGAGAGGAAGAGTATGTGAGCATACATGTGTGTACACACGTTTGTGTGTATGCAGATACACATGTCTATACATGCATGTAGAGACCAGAGACCAACTCCAGGTGTCATTCATTAATCATTTTCTACCTGGTTGTTTTGAGTCAGAGTCTCATGGCCTGGAATTCACCAAGCAGGCTAACCTGGCTAGCCATCTCTGCTTAGAGATCTGCCTGTCTCTGCCTCCCCAATGCGGGATTAAAAGCACTCACTGCCGTACCCATCCCCACCCCCACCATGGGTTCCAGAGCTTTAACTCAGGTCCTCAAGCTTTCGAGGTGAACACTTTAACTGACCAGGCTAATCTCCTAGATCAGGTCTTATTAACCAACTGCTGTAACAGGCTGGTAGATTTTCTGTGGAGCTTGTTGAAAGAGAATCCTGAGAATTTTTGCAAAGGACACTGCTTTGACATAAACTATGATTCTCAATGGACACGTCCCCTCCCCAAAATGCTTTCTTTGTCAATCAGCCCATGGGAGCCTACTGTGAGAATTCACTGCAGCCCAGGGTGAGAATTTGCTGGACTTGGCTTAATTATGCGAATGTGTCCTTGTCCCCGCCTCCACCCCACCCCCACCACCACACCTCTCCCTCCCCACCCCCACCCTTGCCACCCACCACTAGGTTTTCAGACCAAACGTCACTGAAATGTTAAAATAGAGCAATGTTACTGAAAACTAATGTGCTCACTTAGAGAGCCCATCATCCTTTGGAAGCAGCCTCCCAGCAGGGCTACAGGAGGGGCGAAGATGACCTTTCTAACATGAAAGGCTGGGGAGGAGATGTGAGAATATGGTGTCCAGTGAGACCAGAGCTTAGTTGTAGGAGCTGTGCCCAAGCATCGTGGAGTCAGTCCCCAGGCGCTGGCCCCAGGGGAAGGTGAGGACCTGGGCGGTGCTCTGTGTGTGAAGTCCATCCTTCAGCCAACCGGTGACTCCAGTCATTGTCATGTTGGCTTCAGAGCTGATAGCCAGGGAGTGTACTGAGGTCAGTCAGTTAAAGCAGCCAACAGGAGTCCATGGTCCGAGTCCATGCCTGTCTATAACCAAGAGCCTGTGACCCTAACTAACCTGGATGCTAGGTGCCACTCCTGGTAGATAGTTAAGACCTGAAAACCTTGCCTGTGGCTTACGGAAGATTTTGGATCATTTCTAACCTGTTCTGATTTCTTTGGATGGTGTTCCCCGGGCAGGTTAAGTCACAGAATTCTATTCTGAGTATGGCCTATAGAATCCATATTCCTTACTTCCGTGCAAGGCTAACATGCTCACTTACTCCTGCAGATGACCCTCCTGGCCTGTGACTGTCCTCAGTGAACAGCAACTGAGAAGCCCCCTTGGGTGTGGTTTTCTTTGAGAAAGAATGTCGTAGGGAAGGCAGGAATTCTCACCTATTAAGTAGCCAGGAAACTGAGGTCTTGGTGGATCCTGAGCCGCCACCACCCACCCCCGAGACACACACACACACACACACACACACACACACACACACACACACACACATTTAGCAGCCCTGGCAGGGGCTGTCAGTGGAAGCTTGTGAGAAGATAATCAGTTTATAAAGCGGTGAGCTTTTGGGGTGACATTGACGTCAGAACAGCACAGGGGTGTGCACAAAGCCAGTGAGGTAGAGATGCCACATCGATGTGCCATGCTGAGGCCTTGTGTCCAGCCAGGATGACCAAGGCAGCCTTTCAGATGACCTGCCCTCACAATAGCTACTCTGTCCTAATGGAGGTGGATAAGCTTGCCATGTGCATGGTGGCCGGGTGGCTTCTTGCCCAATGCTATAGCAAGACCCGCTTTCTGTGCCAGCCTCTGGGCCCCTGTGACTCTCAGGATCCAGCTCAGGGAACTACGCCCAGGACACTGAAAGGATTCCTTGTCTCCTGAGGGATATCCCCCTGACCAGAAGGTCCTCCTTGCCACCTTCGCCCATAGCTGAGGGGCTGCTTCACCTGAGCTCTGTGTGACACAGGACCTTTATTAAATCTAGTGCAGAAGACATGGATGTGAGAGTCAGTTCCCTGCTCCTCAGTTTCCCCAGGAGATAGTCCTGGCCTCCTCCTGCCGGAAAAGTGGCTTTCTTCTGGGGGTGGCCCCATCCCACACACTGTGTAGAAAGCCTGGTAGTCAGTATCATAATCTCAGTTCTATAAGTGAGCAGCGGCCTCATGTGCAGATGGGGAGACCAAGGCAGGACACTGTGTGACTTGTTCTCAGCAGTCTGTCCTCACACTTCCCAGCTGGGTGGGTCAATATCTTGTCCACCTGCCTTGCTGATTTTATATATATATAAAATGAATGATCAGTGCACAATAAAATGCATTCATCTTAAGCAGCTGGTTTGACTGGTCTTTGCCTGTACACCTGGGTACCCAGCACCTAAGTTAAGGTAGGGCTTTTCCAGCCCCCCTGTGCCAAGCCCTACCATCCCCTTCTAAGCAGCCATAAGATCGATCCTGCCGCAAGAGTGTCTCTCATCCACGCTTGAACTCATGGAAATGAAATCACGCAGCCTGTGTTCCATTGGCTGTTTTTTGAGTGCCGTGTTCTGAGACCTCGGCCCTGTTCTGGCAACACCTAAAACTCTTTCTTTCATTCCTCTGCAGGATTCAGGTGTCGGCATCCAGCACTTAACCCCTTCCTTCCCCAGGGACGGACCGTCAAGGATGCCTAGCATCTGGCCCTCAGCTTGGTGCTCTCTTGCCTGATGCTGTCTCCACTGTTAAGCCTATAGAGACTAGTGGTGCTTGGGTTGACTGTTTGGTCGTGAACTGGAGTTACTGCAAAATGCTGCCGGAGCCTACTGTCGGCCACAGGAACTCCTGTGGGCCTCAGATGCCTACCAGAGGCCTCCTTCTGCTCAAAAAGCCATTGTTCTCTGAGGAGGGAAGCCACTCTGTCTGGTTGAAACATCCCCAGTAAACTTTTTCTGCCCCACGGTCCCTGTCTGCTGTAGGGCGAGCTCCATAAGCAGTGTGCTGCAGGGGATGAGCCTGAGCCCAGATTCAGTGGCCGGAGCAGCAGTTCCAGGCATGGCCCCACCCACTGGCTCCTGGACAACGAGACCGACTGTGGCTGGGCCCCTTTCGGTGAGTTCAGATGCTCTGTTGCTCCGGGATCTTGGCAGCCATCCATTGGGGTTCCTACAGCCTGGCTGGTCTCAGGACAGTGCTGCCATCCTCAAGTGTAAGTGTGTTTCGTTGACAACTGTCCCCTAGCAAACATGACTCGGCAATCACCAGATCTTCCGTGCCTACATGCAGAGGGGCTACCCCCTAAGTAAGCATGTATGTGCTGGGGAAGTCTCTAGAAGACAGCCTGTAGTGTGTGCCTGTCACACTTGGAGGTTAGGGCTTGCCAAGCAAAATCTGATGAGGGGTGCCACAGGCCAGCCAGGTGACCTTGAAATGCAAAGTCAACCCCACTACAGCCAGTGTGGTTTGCATCAAATCCGAAGGACATATTCAAGGGCAACTTGAAAAAGAAGCAGCTTTATTTTCTTTCACAAGAAGCTGGCCAGTGGTTGGGCTACCATGTGTCTAATAAGCATTATTATTAGAGTGCTTCCCTTTCGAAGGAACGTGCAGAATATAGGTTTTGTGTTTTATAGCTCAGCTGTAGGACATATTGAGTAATTCTGAGCCCTTCTGTTGATTCTCAAACCCACACAGATAAGAACAACTACCAGCAGCTACTTGGAGCCCTGGATTACTCCTTCCTGTGCGCCTATGCCATTGGGATGTACCTGAGGTAGGGGCATCCATGCTCTGACCCTTTCCAGTCTTCTGGGCCCTTCAGTACAGAAAATGTTCTTTCCTGTCATTGGATGGACCTAGGAGGTAGTAGGTGTCCCCAGGGTTAGAGAGCCAATAAGTGGCTGGTTAAAAACTAGTTGTTGTCATCCCTACCATATTTTAAAATAACATTGCTGAAGAGTTAGAGAGATCGCTTGGTGGTCGGGTGTTTGCCAACATACACAGCATGTAAGAGAGCCTGGGTTCAAGCCCCAGAATTGGAGAAAAATTAAGGAAAAGCATCATAGAGACTAACAGCCTTCATCCCAAGAGACTTTGTTTAGATCCCGTGGAGCCTGGGAGTCTCGGGGAATCTCTGTAAGTGTTTAACTGCTTCTCTGAGAACCTCCTAACATGTGGAATCAAGATCCAGGACCCTTCCCAGCCCAGGAACCCTGTGGTGTGTGACATACGGACAAATCATTCCTGCCAATGGTATATACAACCCCCTTATCAGATGCAAATGCCACCTGATGATGCTCAGCTTGTGTGTATGAGAGAAGGATGCCCAAGTGCCAGGGTATGAGGTATGCCTGGCCAAAGAGCCATAAGGCGTGGGCCTAGTCTCCGCCAGCCTGCCAGTCACACACCCTCCTGAGGGCAGATGCTCCCGGTCTGTCTGACTGCACGCAAACACTGCAGTGTAGAGGGGTTTCCTCAGTTACCAGGAAGTGGTACTTAAACTTGGCTCTCGGCTGGGGCCAGTTTTATCCCCTAGCGAACACAGCGGTGCCTGGAAACATCTGCAGCTGTCACAGATAAGGGAGGGAAATCTATCATCGTCCAGTGGGCAGAGATGAGAGGTTCTGCTAAACACCCCAGCACATAGCACAGTCATCACTCCAAAGATGTCCGGCCCAAGAAACCCAGCTTAGTAAATAAAGTGGGTTTCTCGTTGCATCTTTACCGGCAAAGGTAGTTTCTCATGCGGCTCATCAGTGAGTTTATTGAAATGGGGTTCTGTGGGATATGAAGTCCATTCCGAAATCTCAGGAGGGAGGCAAGGGCACCTGCCACTTTACAGATGGACTTTGTGCCGTGGCAAGAAGGCATGACAGCCCTCAGACCATTGTGCAGTTACCACTGAGGTCTTGACGGTAGATGTCACGTGACCCTGTAGAGGAAATGAAAACATGGGAAATGGGTGCACCCAGGTCTTGCCTGGCAGGATCAGCAGGTGCAGCGTGGGTGTGAGTCCTCTGTGAATCAGATATGGTGTGGGTGTTGTCCATTCCATCAGAATTGTCCCTTAGATCTCACAAACAGAGGAGATGCCTGGTGGCACCAGGTGGCCATACTAGAGGACGCCTCTCAGTGGCAGCCAATGGCGGATGCTCTCGGGAGCCCATATGATTGATCCCCTTTGCCTAGGCAGGTTAGCAGCCCCTGAGATGTCCCCTAATCCCTGGAGTGAGCAAGATGGGGCAGATAAACCTTAGCTCTAGAATGCTCTCCAGTCTCTGTGATTAAGTTCTGCTCCCCAATGTGTGGTGTCATTGTGCGTCACTCCAGTTTTCGTGTTCAAAGGTCAT
This sequence comes from Peromyscus aztecus, assembly GCA_902168405.1. Lineage (NCBI taxonomy): Eukaryota > Metazoa > Chordata > Mammalia > Rodentia > Cricetidae > Peromyscus > Peromyscus aztecus. The sequence continues at coordinate 27,544 of CABHPQ010140116.1, read as the reverse complement.
TTGCATGGTTCTAGGTAGATGTTTCCTGTTTGATGAGCGCAGAAGGGAAAGCTTGCTGGCAGACAGGTTCTGGAGATGATTCGGGAACAATGGCGCTTGCTCCAGGGTGCTGCCCTCAGGCAGGCAGGCAGGCAGGCAGGCAGGCAGGCGTCTGCCCACGTTCTCTGCTTGTTGGAGCCCTGGAGTGGTTATGTGGAAGGGAATGTGACCTGTGGATTTTCTAGAGTTTCTAAAGGTGTGTGGTGTGTGTGTGTGTGTGTGTGTGTGTGTGTGTGTGTGTGTGTGTGTGTTTGTAGGTATCCATGGAGGCCAGAAGAGGGCATCAGATCCCCTGGAGCTGGAGTTACAGGCAGTTAATTGTGAACCTCCTGACATGGGTGCTGGAAACCAACTCTCAGGTCCTCTAGAAGGACACAGTGCCCTTAACCAGTGAGCCGTCTCTCTAGCCCCTGTGGAGTTTTGAAAGGTCACGTGGGGTCTTTTGTATCTGCTGAAATCACGTGTGTCCTCGGTAGTGTTGGTAAAGAGTGTGGTGTCATGTGATAGCAGCCTGTCCTGCATCTGCCCTGTTACAAAGCTGGAGCCCTGTCATGCCCATCACCACCACAGTGTCACAGCCGACCTAACACGTGGATGTAGCTCACTTTCACCTCAAACAGCCCAGGAAGGTGAGACTCCAGATAAGTCAGTTCCCTGAGCCTCGATGCTGCTCTTAGCACTCAGGCCCCGCCCCTCTTGATGGGCCTTAGACACCAAATAAGAAGACGTGTCTTTCAGTCAGGCAGCAGTGGCTGTGGCAGGAAGTGGTTGGTCGGCTGGCCAGGCAGGGGAGTGTGGTCCTAGCTGACCCACCCCAGCGGGTGTGTTCACACAGGTTTCTTGTTTACCGCTCATGGAATGGGCCGCTTGCTTAGGGTCACAGTGGTCCTCTTTCCAAGTCATCTTCCGCAGCTTAAGGGTTGACACTTTAAATGGCTCTGTACCCTGGCTGTGTGTTTGGGATATAAAAGGCTTAAGGAGCAGGGCAAGTCCTGCTTTGGTAGGCAGTAGTGGTGTGAGTCACAGTGTGTGTTTTATTGTTTGACAGTTATGAGAAATGAGTCTAAAAGTTCCCATGGGAGTGAGTGAGCTCCACAGAGAAACATCCCTGTCTGGTCTCCCTGGAAATGGTGGGGCTCAGAGGTCTAGAAGCACAGAGAATGGCACAGGACATCCGGGAGACGTGGCCATTGCTGTTGGCAGTGTGCTGTGCTGTTTCCTCATGCTGGTCTCTTTCCTTGTTCCCTCAGTGGCATAATAGGGGAACGCCTGCCGATTAGGTATTACCTGACTTTTGGGATGCTGGCCAGTGGCGCCTTCACAGCCCTGTTCGGCGTGGGCTATTTCTACAACATCCACAGCTTGGGATTCTACGTGATGACCCAGGTAAGGGCCTGATCCCACGCTCACTGTGAGGAACAGGATGGTGTGTACGTTCAGGTCCCAAAGCCCACCTCTGCTAAGAGAGCCGATGGCAGGCAGATGCTGGTGAGGGGCAGAACAGCGCCCTTCCAAGGTCAAGTCTCCTGCAGCTGGCACAGGAAGGCCCTCCTCCCTTGTGCTCTAGCCCCTGAATGGCTACTTCCTGTTTCAGGAGCTGTCAGTCTGGCAGGTCAATGAGTTGTGAAACCTTAGTGATCACTCCAAAGTGGCCATGGGCGTGGCCCGGGTAAGAAAGAAGGGTTGGCTTGGAGCAGAGCCCTCCGAACAGAGCTATGAGACCTTCCTTCACTGCAGGGCCTGGGGCAAAACAGAGGTGCTGGAGGTGCAAGCAGAGTGGGACCAGAAACCCAGCTTGCCCTCCTGGAGAGCCCAGCCTTTGTGGGAGCTCTTGGCTTCTGCCCTCTCCTGCAGTTCTGTGGGTAAATATTGACTAGCAAAGGAAATGGGGCTGCCCAGTTTCTCCAGGTGGCCAAGGGCGGGGAAGGTGTGATAAAAAACCAAAGCAACTCTTGTTTAATGTTGCTTTTCGCAACCGTGCCATTGAGCTTAATAAAGCTGAACTGCTTTCTTACAAGCATGCTTTGTTCTTGCCTGTGGCTAGGTACCGCTAGCATCCTTGGAGGAATTGGTTCTAGGACATCTGTGTTAGCAAAGTCCGTGGCTGCTCAAGTCCCGTGCATTAAGCAGCATAGGGCTCACATAGCTCCCATGCACATCTTCCTGTAGATTACTTATCTCTAGATTATTTATAATAACTTATAGCTGAAGTTTTTTCCAGTTCTGCTCAGCTCCCATGGCCCTGTAGCCCCTTGTACCCAAGTAAACACACGTTGGCTTATATTAATTATGAACTGTATGGCCTAATGGCTCAGGCTTCTTGCTAGCTAGATCTTACATCATAAACTAACCCATTTCTATAAATCTATACCTTGCCACATGGCTCGTGGTTTACCGGTATCTTTACATCTTGCTTCTCTTGGTGGTGGCTGGCAGCGTCCTGACTCAGCCTTCTGCTTCCCAGAATTCTCTGCTTGTCCTGCCTATACTTCCTGCCTGGCTACTGGCCAATCATCATCTCGTTTATTAACCAATCAGAGCGACACATTCACAGCACACAGAGTGATATCCACAGCAACAACTAACCCAGTGTGAGTGCTGTGTCTCTTGCTGTCACACTGCTTAGGGAACATGGACTGTTCGGTATGCATGCAGCCATTGCAGGCCCAACAATCCATATGATCCTTCTGCTTTCACTCCTTGGATACAGAAGACTCGGGACCTTAAGACCGAGTTAGAACAGGAGGAAAACAAGTCCCCAGAGTCCCAGCATGCTCCTCTAGCAGAGGCCAACTGCCGATCCAGGAGCAGCAGCGGGTGGGCATGCTGCCCTCTGCATGCCTCCTGGAGGACCCCCTGTCCGGCGAAACAGCCTGCACTGGGCCGGGCTCTTTGCTATGGCCTCAGTTCTGACGGCACCAAAGTGAACCTCCTGGTACTGATCCCTTCATTAAATGCAGGTCCAGCACCTGCTGGGAGAGGGCGGGAATGCGTGCCAGAGCTGGCTCAAGGCTGGGTTGGCTTCTGAGAAGGAGTCTTCATCATGGGCCGTCAGGGAAGACATGCCATTTCTAAGCTGCATTTGTAGCAGTTTATAAACAGAGTCTATAAAGAGAAAAGTTCTTGTCTTTGCAGAATGTTTAGATTCCAAGGAGTCTGGAATGCTTGATCCTGACCTGTCAGAATGGTCCTGGCTGGGTTGGCTTTATTTTTATTTTTTATTTATTATTTATTTATTTATTTTTTAGTTTTTCAAGACAGGGTTTCTCCGTGTAGTTTTGGTGCTTGCCCTGGAACTCGCTCTGTAGATCCGGCTGGCCTCGAACTCACAGAGATCCGCCTGGCTCTGCCTCCCCAGTGCTGGGATTGAAGGCGTGCACCACCACCGCCCAGCCTTATTTTTTTTTTACTTTTTTTGAGACAGGATTTCTCTGTGTAGCCCTAACTGTTCTGGAACTCACTCTGTAGACCAGGCTGGCCTCGAACTCACAAGATCCGCCTGCCTCTGCCTCCCAAGTGCTGGGATTAAAGGTGTGTGCCACCACCACCCAGCTATTTTTAACTTTTTTAGACAGTCTCATGTGTAGCCCAGGCTGGCCTCAAATTCACAATGTTCTTCCTAAGTACTAGGGTTATAGGTTTAAGCCACCATATAAGGTTTGGGTTGGCTTTTTTACTTTTCTCGTGTGTGTGTGTGTGTGTGTGTGTGTGTGTGTGAGTTTATTTTTGAAATGAGGTCCTGTTGTGTTATCCAGGGAGATGTCAAACTCCCCTCTTCAACAGACCCCCATCTCAGCCACCTTAGAAACTGGGACGGCAGGCATGTACCACTATTCTTGGCTTGTACACACTTTATAATAGATCCGTGCCTCTATATACTTTATGTATATGAGCTACATATGTATTTTAAATTTCATAGCTTAATCTACATGTAAATATAAAACTCACTTCTCACCTTTGGTGGTTGAGACTGACATAAACTGTTATTTCTGTGTGAGCCCCAGCACAGGGAGGCTCCAGTGTCTCCAGTGTCCAGTGGGGAGGGACCAGTGTCTCCCCTCAGTCAGCCGCCTTTCCTACCTACAGATCCTTAACGGACTGGTGCAGACCACAGGCTGGCCGAGTGTCGTCACATGCCTCAGCAACTGGTTTGGAAAAGGAAGGTGAGGAAAGCATGGCCCCCTCTTCAACAGCGTTTTGTTGTGGTTGGTGGTGGTGGTGGTGGTTTTTGTTTTGTTTTGTTTTGTTTTGTTTTTAGGTTCTGATAGAAACTAGACCACATTATTTTCAGGTTTTCTTTCAGCCTATTTCAGGAACAGTAATGAGGCTCCTCTTAGAAGCAATGTACTTACTGAAACCTCTAAGATGGAGGCTCTACAGTTCCCATGGGGCTACAGCCTTCAGAACCCATGTACCTTCAGAACACAGCCTTCTCCCCGGCCACTTAGGCAGGGAGTGTGACCTGGACTCCACACCAAAGGGCTGTGTGGCCTCTGGCCTCAGCTTCCACCATGCTTGTGGAACACAGAGTCTGGGCCCCTTACCCCAGGCCTCTTGAACTGGAGTCTGCATCTGGCCGTGGAGTTTGAGACAACATTCTGGCAGAGGTCACCCAGTCCATAATTAGCCGGCCTGGCCCAGCTCTAGTGATCCCACGACAGTGCAGTCAGTCACTTGCAGCCCCTGCCTGGCTTCGCCGGGGTGAAGTAACCATAGAGACGCCACCCAAGATGGAGACGCTAAAACGGGAGATGGACTCAGAAGCCCGATTTAGAAAGCCAGTTTTAGTCATTTGGCGTGTGTGCCGGTACGAGCTGCTGTCAACACGCTAGTCGACCGACTACCACGTTTGTGGGGGCACCAATTGAAATCCCGAGCCTTCCAAGAACTGTAGGAAAAGCCCCTGTCCTCTTTGAATCACAGACTCGAGGATCTCTGAGCAAAGGTGGGCTCCGCGCTGATGCAGCCTACGGCGGAATGGAAAGCGCGGTTGTCCGGGAGCAGCCGCAGCCTCGCAGGGGCGCCTGCAGACAGAGCCTCTGTGGGGCCAGGCTGGCTCCTCTGCCCCAGCTCTCGGGCTGCCACGCTCTCGCGCCCGTCTTGCATGTGGACCCCGTTTTGGCCCCACTGTACCCACTCACTGTCCCATGACGCTGTGTTGTAGGCGTGGCCTGATCATGGGGATTTGGAACTCCCACACCTCCGTGGGCAACATTCTGGGGTCCTTGATTGCCGGCTACTGGGTGTCCACATGCTGGGGACTGTCGTTTATCGTGCCCGGGGCCATTGTGGCAGCCATGGGGATCGTGTGCTTTCTCTTTCTCATTGAACGTAAGTATACAAGGCCTTAGAAACCGACACCTGGGCTTTAATCTTCAGGGCAAGTTAGTGCAGACTGCAGTGCCTTGGGTGCCTGTATTCACCCTGGCTGTCCCCTGGCCAGGCCCCGTACAGACTTTCCCAGCAGCTAGTCTTGCTCAGGTTTTCTGCTCTTTCCCCAATTTCTTGGGTGACCCCTGTGGAAATTCCTTCCCCCTCATCTTTCGGTCCCCATCCTTCCCTTAGCACAGTGTATCTGCGTCACCAGGAAATCTCAGGTCTTCCTCGTACATAACATACATCCGAGGGCACAGGCCCCACCTACGTGGCTGTCCCTGCTTACCCCGGCCACCTCCACGTGCTGACATGGACTTTAACAGCTTGTGTACTTTGCGATAAGCTGCGTCTCAGACAATGTCATAAAACCGTGGTGTGGCTGAAAGCCATATATCTTATTAGGTAAAGTGTCTATGGGAAAATGAAGTCCATGCTCTATTCTGGTCAGCCCTGGACATCTGATTTAACAAATTTTGAAACTAACTTTTCAAGCAAAGAACCTACAAGTGAAAGGTTTGAGCAGCCCCTGCTGCGGCCACTCTGATCCTCATCCTGGTCCTGGTCTCATAAGATAGTCTGACCATTTAGTTCTTAGATTTTTTTTTTTTTTTTTGCTTGAAGCAAGATGAAAGCACATGGCTCTTGGGTATCAGGGTGGTCCCCAGCCTCTGTCCTCATCTCCAGGGCTCCAGCCTCTTTACTCTCTGCACACACTGATCTTGCCCCCACCCCCAGCTTCCACACCACCCTCACCCAAGAAATGAACATGTGTTAGTGGGTTCAGTTCCTCACCTCTTTTTTCCCCTCACTGCTCAAGCCAATCTGTTAGTTTTTCAATGACCTCCATCTTGCCAAGCAAGGGAGATGTGGCCCTCTCGGCCTGCCGGTAGGTGAAAATAGAAATGGACATTCAGACCTGGAACTTAGATGTGTGGTCTGTGAGCAGAATGGATGATGTGGGCTGCTCCCTAGCCCCATTTCACAGTGTTCCCCAGAGGCCCAGGAAATGGCTGGCAGACTGGCAGGCTGGCGGTCCGGCGCCAGCAAGTGCACTGTGGGATAGGCAGGGCCTTGTGGCTGCTGTCCTAAGGCAACCGGTTAACTAGCTGGCAAGTCCCTGGAGTTCTTAGAAAGGCCATTGTGCCACCTGTCTTCCTGGGCCTTGTCCCCTCCCCTCCCCAGACAATGCCCTTGTCCCCTCCCCTCCCCAGGTATTCATCTTACAGATACCTGGAGAGTGACAGTTCCACCTCGCTAAGGCTCCAGGCCCCGTGTCTGCCCTGTCCCACTTCTGGAGTCCCCAGGGAGTGTGCTCTCTTCTTTACCTGATGGGGGAGCTGGTTCTGGGTAAGGAGGATGGGAGGAAGCACAGAGGGTGTGGCATTGGCTACATAGGCTTGATGTTGCCATTCAGCTCAGTCGGAGACAGGGCATTGTCCCCTACTTAGAACAGAATTGTCCAGAACAGTGGACCTCTGTTTTCACCTTTTGGTCACCAACCCAGAGCCTCCTTCTTATGAGCTCCCTCCTGCTATTCATGGGCAGGATGATCTCGAGAGAACTGTCTGTCAGGCTCCTTGGACCTTGTGCCCCATCCCAGGGTGACCCACTGTCCTCCTTGCCTGTTACTGCCATGACCTTGGTCCTGTTCCTCCTCGTCCACCCTGGGACAGACAGTCTCCACTCCTCAGGCCAACCCAGCCTTGCAGCCAGCTGCCTGGGCTGGAAGCCACAGACCTGGTGTTGCCCATTTCTCTGGAAAGTTTCGCTAGAGCCAATGTGCTCAGGACCATTCCTCTGAGCTGGTCTGTGTCTCCTGCCTACCCAGTCCTTCTTGGCCCTGGTTTGCTGCTGGTGGTGGGGTACCCTAATGCCAGGGCATAGAGACAAAGCTGGGACCCCGAGCCTGGGCTCAGGATTGGCCTCTGGTAGTGGTCATACCTCCTCAGTTCCCGGGGTTGTTATATGTAATATAGCAGCGTCTGGTGGTCACTGCCGAGTGTGAGGAAGACCACCTGCCATCTAGTCAAAGCTCACTGCTCTGTTCACCGCCATGCCTGTCCTCATACTTCCACGCTATGCCCTCCTGATGTGGGCCCCAGTTCATACCAGCTGGTTTGTCTCCTCAGCCACCTCCTACCCCTGCTCCTGCTTCCGCCTCTCTTGGGCATGTCATGAAGTGGCTTGTCCCCACACCCGTCCCTGGCCGCAGGCCTGGTCATGGTGCCTTGGCAGCCCCTTCCCCTCCCCGTTCCCTGTACAATACAAGGCTGTCTCCAGGGCCTGGTGCTCAGCTGCTTCAGTCTGGCCATGGCTGTGCTCCCCATCCAAGGACGGCTCCCCTGTGCCGTGCCAACCACGCCCGAGGTCACCTCCACCTCCTACACTTTTACAAGAAAAGCTGAGCTTGGCCCTGCTCCCTGCCTTGGGATTGAGACCCCCCCCCCCATTTCCCCTGCTTCAATCTGTCATAACTGGGACAGTTTCCTGGGGGGCAGGCAGAGAGTGTCCCATGTGGCCTACCCAAGGCCCAGTAGGCCACTGGATGAGTTTCAGGTGGCGGGACAGGCAGGACCATTCCGTGACCCCTCACTTCCTTGCAGCGACACTGGCATTCTGTTTTCTCTGGCAGCCTTCTGATCTCCTCACTTTTATTCCTTAGGCGTTCACTGCCCGTTATAAATGCCGTTCTGACAGTGCTCCGGCGGCACCAGTCTCTTGGTTTTGTGTTCCATCTAACCGCTCCACAGGTCCACTGTGTCCTTAGCTCTGGCTGACATACCAAACCGTCAAGTCTTTCCATATTCAAAGTCGTGTCCACCACACCCGTGGCCTGGCACTTCCTGGAGGGGAGCTGGGCTGTGCCCTCACCTCCTAGGCCTTTGGCCTGGGCTGTCTTTCTTCCTTTCGTTTCTGTTTATTCAGTGAGAGCCACCCAATGGTGGTGTCTTGTTCTCTTCAAATGAACCTTACATTCAAGGGCACATGGCTAATAAAAGTTACGGTCATGAAGCATGCCTGTCCACTCACATAGTCCCCTCTTTTGTTACTGTTTTTGTGAGAAGAGACCCTAAAACCCCTGACTTAGCAGGAACGCCAGGTGAAGAGCGGTTCCGTTGCCAGCAGCACCCCAAGGACTGCCAAGGGCCCCGGGTGGGTTCATTTGCTGTGGGCAGCCATGCTCAGCCACACGTCCCCTCTGTGCTCTTTCAGATCCGAAGGACATCAAGTGCTCCTCCACCCTGCCCACGGTAAGAGCTCCTCCGTCTCCTGTTCCCTTCCAGAACAGCCTAGTCCTCTTTGCAGCCCACACTGCCAGAAGGGAGAGAGAGGCTGGCCACAGCCTCACACATGACAAGAATCTCTCTCAGCCCACATCACCGCCTACCGAGCCCTTCCTGCTGACCCTCAGCTCCACTGGCAGAGGCTGTCACCACAACCTGGCCTGACATCCCTCAGTGACCCCCATTTCTGTCAGCATAAAATCGCCCTTAACCTGTTTACCCTCTGCCCTGTGAAATGTTAGGACCTTCCTGTGGATAGCAAGCAAGCTCTCAGCCCTAGGGACAGTGCCTGAACGGTGTAGCAGAGGGCACCAGAGCCCCTTCTGGTTGAGGCTCAACAGCTGTGGGCTGGGGGTGGTACAGGGAGGGAGGGGGATGTTCTGGCTCTTTATAAACCACAACAAAAGTAAGCAAAGAAGACGACTGTATTCTGGAAGAGTAGCAATGGTTGATATTTGAAAGGGTTCTCCAAGCCATGTCCCTGCCGAAGCGTAGATTTCAGAGTCCAAGCTTACAGAGCCAGGGATGTTTCCACTGTGATCTGAGGCCTCTGCGAGTCACATGGGTGGCTAACCTCTAGATGCAGTAGAACCTGGACACTCACTTCCTCATGGGAACATCTGTCCCTCTGGACGACTGTGGCCACACTTGGGGAAGCATGATGTCTTAGAAGTGATTTCTTGCTCACAGCCAGCTTCAGACATACAAGGACCAGGCCAGGCCCAAGCTACTGTTTATGTGTGTGTGTGTGTGTGTGTGTGTGTGTGTGTGTGTGTGTGTGTGTGTGTGTGATGCAGAGTTAAGTCTGGGCTGGGTCTGCCTGATTCTCCCCCCATACATGATCTTGGCCAAAAGGCCAAAGTAAGTGTATTTTAATTTTCTCCTTTTCAAATGTCTGAGTGAGTTCCTGGGGTCTCCCAGAGCTCAGCTGTCCTGAGGGTTCTGTGGCAGGCTGGGCAGGAATCATAAACAGAACAGCGGGTACTTCCACCCTCTTAACATTTCACAGTGGGGTTCAGCTTTACCACATGAAGTCATGGGGGTGCTCAGCCATAGCACAGCAGAACTGAAGGGAAAAAAATGTCAGAATGCAAGACTTTTGTGTTTCAGATGGTGCCATCTTAAGTAAGGCAGGCCCACAGAATGGGAATATTTGCAAATCGTGTCTTGGGAGGGACCTGCATCTAGACTACGTAAGGAAGCCGCTGCTAAGTCGTTAGTAAAACAACCATTAGTGAAGCAATCCATGCGCTTCACAAAGCACCCAGAAGAGGACAAATCCAGGGGGACAGGCGAATCAGTGGGTGTGGGCCTGGGGAGGGCACAGGTGACAGACTCCTGTCTCTAAAGGTGAGGAACATTCTGAGCTTGAGGTCAGTGGTGGATACAAGGCTCTGGCTCAACAGACCACTGGACCGTGAGCTTTCAATGAAGTGGTGCAGTGTGGGTGTTTGGAATTTTCCCAGAAAGTCATGAAACAGCAGCATGTTTCTGGTCATTTATCATATTTTTTCCCTCATCATTTTTCTGCGGTGATAGAAGTGTTCCTTTAAAAAATGTATTAGCTTTTAGTGTGTAAGCATTTATCTGCATGTATGGATATGCACCATGTGTGTGCACTGCCCATGGAGGCAGAAGAGTACATTAGATCCCCTGGAACTGTGGTTAAGAAGGTTGTGAGCTCTTATGTGGGTGCTGGGAATAGAACCTGGGTCCACCAGTAGAGCAGTCAGTGTGCCCTTAACCACCAAGTCATCTCCCCAGCCCCAGTCCAAACATTATTGAGGAACTCTCTAATGAGATGCTTTTCTTCCAGCATTCCAAAGTCTCTGAGAATGGCATCAACAGATTTAGATTGCAGAAGCAAACCGCACACACTGAAAAGAACGGACCTCTGGTGAGTGGCACGTGGCTTCCACCTGCTGGGACATCTTCAGAGATTCAGGAGCATCTCCAAGTCCTGTGGGCCAACTGGCTGTCCCTGTGCCTCAGTCATGTCTCAGGCATCCAGGCTCTTTAAACCACTGGGTTTGTTTGTATTCCTAAAGGGCATTTGAGGTTCCTTTGGTGACTTTCTCTGGACAGTCAGCTACACTTACATGTCTTCGATCAACTCTGAAAGCCATTCATCCATCCAGTAGTTGTTTGCTAGCCGAGGAGCCCGCTGCTCAAGGTTGTGTTAGGACCGAGGAGGAAGATGCAGATGGGAAGTGGGCAGAGGCCTCGGCTACCTAGTACCCCAGGTGGAGAGGTAGAGCAGGCAGGTGCTGTTCCAGCTGGGCCCAGCAGGTGTCGCTGCAACACAGCTGTATGGCAGGTGGGTGTTGCAAGTCCAGGCACACTGGACAGGAGGCGCACACAGTGGACTAGGGGTACAAAGTGATACAAAGAGTTCATGTCACAGGCCCAGTGACCAGTGTCATAAAGGGCATCTCTTACCTTTCCTCCACTTTCTAGATGAAGAAACTGAAGCACAAAAGTCCTAAGTTCCTGATCCATACCCTAGAACAAGCCCAGAAGCCTCTGCCCATGCCTGGCCTTTCTCCCGGCCCTTCTCTCAGGCAGGTCTTCTGGATTCAGTTGCTCAGATGGTTCATTGACTTCCTGAGCTGAGCCTCCTGGAGCAATTTAGACTTAGTCATTGAAGTTATAGCCGTTTCCTTTCATTTTGAAGTCAGGTTGGTTGCCTTGAAGGATCAATGCACTAAGCCTTCTATCACTGTCTTTATTGCCCAGAGAAATTTATTTATCATGTTTGAAGTGTGGGAAGGAAGACACATGGTGTCCCATGCATACATCCTGGTCTTTGCACTTTAAGGAGAGTGTGGGCTGTGGCTTGTGAACTGAAATGCTTACAGATCTGTCCATCCTGCAGCCCAGAGGTCACAGGCACTGAATCCCGGCAGACCTGTGAATGCAGCCCGATTCTCGAATGTGGACTTTGTAGATGACAGCATTGTGTCTCAAAGTCAAGAGGTTGGGCATGCCTGCAAAAATTTCAGCTCCCTTGACTTTTATTTTTCAATGTCACGTCTTGATTAATGTTCCCACCTCCGTGACACTCCTCTGCGGTGACTGTGAAGGCTGACATTTTGTTCTTTGTGGTGACTAACCTGAAAAGACTCCCTCTGGCTTCAGCGTATTACTTCCGGCCTCCCTCTCTCTCTCCCCTCCACAAGTCTGCTCACTGCCACCAAGAAGCCAGGCACATAGCAGCTCAGTCGCCTTATTCACGCCGACTACAGTGGGAACTGGCCCTGCTCACATGGTGTCTTGAGCAAACCCCTGCCTCTGCATTTGCCATGGGTTTGGATATGTAGCGGAGTGTCCCCGAGCCTGGCAGGACCCCCAATTGTCCCCTTTCCCGGAGTGTTCCAGCCTGACCCCAGGTGCCGCTCACTGCTGCTCATGCCAGGCCCAAGGCTTGATGCAGAGGCCATATGTGGCTGCACAGGGAGCCCCCTTAGGTCTTCGTGGGCTGGCGATGGTTGCCTTGAGGTGGTCATAATTCCCATCCCCGCGGCCACTTGTTCTCTTCATCCTTGGTATCTCTGACTGGCCAGGGCTCAGACACTATTGAGACCCCACATGAGCCTCAGGATGGCGAGCCCATTTGCCTGTGCCTTGCTTGCTAGATGGGAAGCACAGATATCACCAAGGACAGGTTTCCCACAGTGTAACTACAGGCACATCCAAGTGAGGCGTTTCAGTTACAGCAGTAGTCTCTCTCTCTCTTTCTCTCTCTCTCTCTCTCTCTCTCTCTCTCTCTCTCTCTCTCTCTCTCTCTCTGTGTGTGTGTGTGTGTGTGTGTGTGTGTGTGTTTGAGAGTTGTTCTTTTGGAATAACCTTTGCTCTTGGGAGCATAAGTCAAGAGCAGGGCTCCAGCTGAAGAATCCTCATTCATCATGCAGCCCTCAGGCTGGAGCACACATGGAACCTGCTTATTGAGTCTCTTGTTAGCCAGTGGCTTCTTGTTCACTCTGAAAGGAAATAGCAGTCCCGTTTGCTTGTTTTGGAAGACACACCACTAACTTACTTTCCTAAGTTCTTCCAACTTGCAGAGGGAATGAGCCTTCCCTAGAGGCAGAGCAGTCTGGGTCTGCAGCTTTAAGACAGCCCAGCAGGTGGCGCTTTAGGGCGCTGTACACTCCCAGGCATTACCTGTAGGGCGAGCAGGTGGGCTTTCTGTGGTTGACCTGTTCTTACTGCTCTCCAGGTCACAGACTGCTCCTCTCCTGGCCAGGTGGACTCTGCACTTGCACACTGCCTTGTGGCTTGCTGAGTCTTACCCCTGGCCAGGCCTCTTTCTGTTTAAAAGAGCCTGTGAAGTCCTGCAGGTCTCAGCTTGGCCCCCCCACCCCCCCCCCCCGGGACTATCCTGCAGCCTGGAGCTGTTCAGAGATTTTTACAGCTCAGGCAGCCCAGGAATGGAGTCTCAGAGGAGCCAGTGTTAAGTATGGCAGAGAACTAGTGGAGAGTCTCCCAAGCTGGACACCTGACTTGATTCATGAGAGGAGAGCCAGTTCCCAATGTGAGTGTCAGCCCTTTGTTCCCTGTGTGTGTGAGGGACACATTCCGAACAGAATGTGTCCCTCCTTCACACCTGTGCCTTTCATCTTCCTTCTTAAGTATTGTACACAGGTTCAGTGTGAAAATGTCCTCCTAGTCAGTGAGCCCAGCCCGGCTGATGTGTCCATCTCGAGCTCCCACACAATGCTGAGTGTCTGCATGTCAGACATATGTGTGCCTGAGTGCCCTCTTACCGCTATGTAAAATGTGTGTGCAGTTCCCACAGAGGCCAGAAGAGGGCATTGGAGCCTTAGAGCTAGCGTCACAGGCATTTGTGAATGCTGGAAATGAACCCGGGTCCTCTGCTAAAGCAGCAAGTGCTCTTAACTGTTGAGGCATCTCTCCAGCCCCATTGTCTTTCTTTAAAAAAAAAATCTACTGTAATTTGAATTCACCTTACATGGGTTACAGTAAGACAAATAAAATGCATCAGTAGCTGTTGGATCCCACAGCACATCTGTAGTACACAGGAACACTCCTTTTTAAGCCCCTGGGATTCATGGTTCATTCAGGAAAAGCCTTTTTATATCACCCTTGCTCTGACTTAAAACCCCATGCAGAGCTGGGATCTCTCTGCTTTGCTCCAGTGAGCACAAATGCTGTCCCTTAGGAATGTCCCCAGTATCAGAAGGCGCAGATCTCAGAACTGGCTTGTAAATTTTAAAGTAACATTGCTTCTGGCAACGTTTGTCCACTGTGAACTCCTTGCAAGGTCCAAGATCCTGTGATGAATTCCTCACGAGCAAGTCCATGAAGTGACCTTGTTCTACCTCACAGTGACCACATTGCTGGTTTAGAGTTTAGCTTTTCTCTTTCCAGAAAAGCATCCTATTGATGTGGACGGATACATAAACCATCCCTTCAGGCATGTTCAACCATGTTGTCATCTGCAAGGTTCATGCCAGAGAACTGTGTGGTTGAGTTAAACAAACAAACAAAAACCACACATGCACACTTACAAAAATCTCTTCATGTTTTAAGTATGTTTATAAATTTTGTGTCGGGTGCATTCCTGAGTTATCTTTGGGGACATGTCAGCCCTTGCACAGCAGGCTGGACACATCTGATAAGATCATAATGGAAATATCTGATTCTGTTAAGAGATGCTAAGAATCTTCCAGATGTTTGGGTACAAGATACACCTTCCAAACGGGTGTGCTTTAACCCACTGATCTTTCTCCGCAGCGACATGGGGTCCATTTTTCTGTTTTTCACTATTTCTAAACCAAAGAGTTTTATGAGTTAGTGGCATTTCATGAGCCAGGTGGATACTAACAGATGATGTGACCATGGGGTTGACCGTGTCACCCATATGTGTTCCTAAGGCTTTTAGCAGGAAACCAAGTGACATACTCGCTTAGAATTCTGGCCTCGCTTCAGCCAGTCACCCCGGTTCCTTTTGTGTCCAGGACCCAGAGCTACAATGCTTACTGCTCTCTGATGGGAAGAGCCCCCTCCACCCGAGCCACATCGTTGTCCTTCCCGGTGACAGCAGCGGCAGCATGGCGGCCATCAGCTTCACAGGAGCCCTGAGGATCCCGGTGAGTCTGCATGCCAGGGAGAGAACATACCATGGGAGAGCGCTGGGCCTTGGTGAATTTGAAAGGGAAGTGTGTGTCTGTGTGGTTGGTGGGTCAAATCCTCCCGTCCTGTGTTAGCAGTGTGGCTGGTCACTCTGGGATAAATGTAGCTGTGTATATGATCTCTTCGTTTTGTGCTATCACTTCTATCATTTTGAAATTAATTTTTCCACTCAGAAACTTCATAGATTAAATTTGACAAATATTTTCATTTGAAAAGCAGAAAGCTGTCTGTACCCATGATACCTTCTGTCCCTCTTGGCTCTCTGCCCTCCCAGTCACTTGCCTTCTGGCTCCAAGGCGATAGGGGGCTACCCAGGAGGCACCCTGTGCTCGCTGTCCTGAGCATGCTCCGTTTCACATCCCAGTGAGTGCCCCCTGTGGCATGTGGACCCAGGGAAGACAAGACATGAAGGAGTAGAGGTTACAGAAGAATACCCAGCAATTTGCTGGGGTCCTAAGCAGCTGGACCTGACTATGCTCTGGCCCTTAGCGTCAGGAGGAAATCACTGGCCATCATTGGCATGACTATCTCATCAATATATATTCCCATTGGCTCTTGTTGGATATAGACACCGGACTTCTGCCTTCCAGGCAGCCAGGCGAGTGTGTACTCCGGATCTCCTGGGGTTTGCCTCCCTGTGGCATCCTCCCCTGAGCAAGGTTGAACCTTGTAGAAACAGCACGTCTGCAGGGGACTAGCCATTTATACTCGGTCACACCTGGAGACACACTGCCAGTCCCACACCTGGAGCTGACAGTCACCTCCCTCTTCCAGGGCGTGATTGAGTTCTCTCTGTGCTTGCTGTTCGCCAAGCTGGTCAGCTACACATTCCTGTTCTGGCTCCCGCTGTACATCACCAGTGTCGGTGAGTGCTTGCCGGAAGTGAGGTTCAGTTCTGTGCACGGACTGCCTAGAACTCCTTTACACCTGCTGGGCCAGAGCCTCCTAACAGGGACCACACATGGTGAGTGGACAGGGATGGTACGCTCAGCTGATGGAAGAGGCTGTGGAGGCACGCACACTCTGTGGCTCTGGTAATAATCTCCACTGGGCTCGTCGCCTGCATCGCGAACCCTCTGCAGTTCTCCAGAGGCTGCCTGCTTTGAAATCTGGGCCATGTTGGGCTTTGGAGCACAGCAGCCAGCAAGCAGGAGCGTGGCCACTGGGAATTGAGATAAGACCTCCTTAGAAATCTGACCTAGAAACTGTTGCTGGGGGTGCGTTCCGATTTGTGGGAGGGCTGACAGCCTGTCTTAGATAACCAGAGTCCAAGACCATCTGAAGCTGTGGATCCTGATAGGATGTTCCAGGAAATAGTACTAGATAGCTGTGCATCATTTGTACGTCGTGTGACAAGGGGATCAGCAGTTCCCCGGAACCAAGTCAGGTCTGTCTCAGGTTCCCGTACGGATGGGGTGGGGGGTCGCAGGGCATACTGAAGCAGGGGAGGGAGGAAAAGCAAAGGGATTTGTAGATAGAGCCTTGGCCTTGGGCTCTGGCGACAGCCCAGGAAGGAGGGCTTTGAGAATGGGGAGTCAGGTTTCAAGGGTGTCATAGGGCCACATCAAGGTTGACCAGAGCTCAAAGCTGGAGGGAGTGTCATCTCAGCCAGGGAAGCTGGGGAGGCAGCAAAGGGACCTTCTGGGGGCATGGCTAACAAGGACAAGCAGCAGAAGAAAAGAGGGTGGGTGAGCAGGCTGCAAGGAGCTCCCTCAGGGCCCAGGGCCCTGCCTAACACCCCCCACCTCATCTCAAGTGCAGGGTACAGTCTAATGAGGAGTCTCAGCAGGAGGCCATGCTCCCTTTCACCAGGGAACAGTCTTGACTGGAGTGTTGAATTTCCTGGATGCCCAGTCTGAGTCTTGGTTTGAGCCAAGCCCAGTTCCCTGCAGGTGGCATTCAGAGTGAGGGGGATGGGTCTGGCCAGCCAAGTGCTTCCCAACTGTCTCCTCATACTAGTCAGCATCCATCCAGCTGGAAGCAAAGGGATGTGAAGGGCATCCTGCCACTGAGGCCCCAGAAGGCTCTAGTCATCCTGCCCCGCTCCCCCCGGGGGGGGGGGAGGTGGTCAGGTAGCACACAGTACCACATGCTCAGTCACTGGATGACTGGCTGAGTGTTCTTGGCCATTGCTCTCAGGGAGCCCTGCCTCTGACCTCAAACCATCTGCACACCAGGTAGCTTCCTGGACTCACCCTCTTTCCTGAGCTGATGCCCCTGTGGTGGCCAAGAGAAAGGCAAAGGATGGCCAGGCTGGGGTGAGATGCATCAGCCAAACTCCTTTTTAAATCTGAGTTCAGGTGGTTGCTTCTGATGCGAATCCGCTCATGGGGCAGAGTCCTGCGTGGGTCCCCCTGGGATAATCACCAAGGACACGTCCTCACTGGCTCATACGCTGCTCATTCAACAGATCACCTGGATGCCAAGAAAGCTGGGGAGCTGTCCACACTGTTTGATGTGGGCGGGATCTTTGGTGAGTTCAAGACCCTAACAGCAAAGCTGGGTGGGTGACACACTCTGGAGCTGTGGCAACAGGGTGGCAAGTGTGAGGCTAGCCCGGCCTACCCAGTGAGACCCTGTCTCAAAAAACAACTCGTCAATCCCTGTTCGAGTTAGCGTTGCTATTGGGAGAGCCCTGTGACACAGTGCTCTTGAGCCAGCTGCCCTCAGAAATGACATGCACACACCCGGGAGGTGGTAGCATTAGTACATACCAGGTAGAGGGCGTTGGGGTTGCCCTCAAGCCTGACCCTAAGCACCCTGTGACTCCCATGGCCCGTGCAAGATGAGTCCTGTTAGGCAGGTCCCAAGTGGCCACTCTCTGCTGCCCACCAGGGACAGGCTCAGGGAAGTTTTTGCCCCCGTGACTTAGTCTCCTCTGGGGAGCATGTGCCAAGCATCAGCTCCTAAGGCCGTCCCCTCTCTGTCACAGGTGGGATCCTAGCAGGTGTGATCTCCGACCGCCTGGAAAAGCGGGCCTCCACCTGCGGTCTGATGCTACTGCTGGCCGCACCCACGGTGAGTCCTGGCTCTGCCCACTGTCACAGGCCTTCATCTTCTCCACTGGCCGCCACTGCCCCCGGCCCAAGTTCCACATCCCCAGAAGCCCAGCTTGTCCCTGACTGGAAGCACAGAGCCTCCTTCAGGCTCGACTGCCTCAGCCCCTGGGCTGCACACACACCATGCTTCTCCCTCACCCTGGGTTTCTCATGGGCTGCTCCTCTCTATGGAGCGTCCCTCACACCCATCTCTGTCCCCCTTCCCGGTCACACCCTTGCCTGTCTCTTGGGATCTGTGTGCCATCCCTACCTTGTAGGCTCAATGAGCCCCATCATGCCATCATGCCATCATGCCAGGCTCATCCTGCAAGCATTGAGAAGCTCATGACCTTGGGCAGGTGACTTCCCCGCCTCAGATTCCTCATCTGGTCGGGAGTGGCATCACCCCACAGTGTGGCTATGTGGAGCTGGTGTGGCGTTGGCCTGCCACTGCTGTTTGTGACACAAGGGGCCATTCTGTTGCCACATTGTATTTGTCCACATGCCTCTCTCCCCAGGGCTGTCACTGTCCCTGGAACATGGCTTAGTTCTGAGTCCTCGAAGGCTTCAGGCTCTATGATGCAATCCTTAAGACATTATGAGTAGCATGGCCCCATTGCAAGGAGGTCTGCATCCCAGGGGACAGTGCTCGGACAGGCAGCTTCAGACCTCAGATGAGGAGCTGGGAACTGTTCAGTGTCCTGCCCACCAGCCCTGGGCACTTAGAGTCCCACCCGGAGAGTTCCCCAAGGCCCAGAGCTACATGCTCAGCGAGCAGGTCCCTGTGGGCTCCCTTTCTAAAGCACAGGCTCCCAGCAGACCTGCAGCTGCCTGGGCTGAGTCAGCTCTTCCTCGTTCTTAATTCCCGCAGCTCTATGTCTTCTCCTCCGTCAGCAAAATGGGACTGGAAGCCACCATAGGTGAGTAACACGAGGCCTTGTCACTTATTCTCACACACATGTGTCTGTCCACACAACCTCGTGACATGAAAGGTAAAAGCCAATCTAGAGGCATTAAGTCGAGGTGACTGAGCGGTGTGGCCCCAGGTCCCTTTTGGGGAGAGGCTAGGCTCCAGTTTCTGAGCGTGGATCTGAACAGTGCAGGTGTGACAGTTTGTGGAGATAAGTATGGCCACCTGGTCCAGCAGTGCTCGGCTCTGGGTGCCAAGAGGAGGAGCTGCTCAGAGGAGCCTCAGCCTGGGGATGGGGCGTTAGCTACACCCTGGAGACTGGAGGAAGTGGGGTGGAGGACAGTCTTGTCCCAAGTGACCTAGAAAGCACTCTGCCAGTCAACGTGGGGTTTCCCATGAACCCAGAGTCCCTTCAGGAAAAGGAGCTCGTGCAGTTGAAGGGAAGGGCCATGTGTTCAGCATCCCTGCCTGTGGTGAAGAGAGGTAGTTCCTTATGTGGCTGAAAGGGCTGTGGTATAGACCCAGTGCTGGCCTGGCCTTGGTCCGCTCAAGCTCTCCTCCCTCCCACCTAGAACCATCATCAGCGACTGTGTTCCCATGAGGCCAGGGAACTTGAGTTTCAGGTCCTCCGAAGAGGAAGGACTCTGAGGCTTTGGGGAAGCATGGTAGTGCATCCCCAGGCACAGTACAGGAGCTGTTTGTGCCCCTTGGAGATTGTCTCCCGGGGATGGGACCCTGCTCTGGAAGTGCCTGCCCTCACCAGTAGACTGCTGGGCCGGGCAGGCTCTGTTCTGAGTCCCCTCTGTTCTCCACAGCCATGCTGCTCCTCAGTGGGGCCCTGGTCAGCGGGCCCTATGCACTGATTACCACGGCCGTCTCTGCAGACCTGGTGAGTCACCACACTCAGGGCCAGTGCTGCCGCCTCCTCAGTGGGTAAAGCTTCATTCACAGTTGTGCCTAGATAGCCCGTGTCTGGAGAGTTCTCTAGCAGCTGTCCCTTGCCACCTCTTCTTCCCTGAGTGGTGAACGGAGAGTGCCCAGCTGAGAGGCCCAGTGGAGCTTTGACCAATCCTCTTCACCCCATGCTATCTGTCCAAGGCTGCGGGTTGGCCCTGCCTGGCCCTGGTGTTAGGTGTGTTTCTGAATCTGCCCATAGGAAGCTTATCCCTTAGGTGGGCATGAGTGTGCAGACTTGGCCAAGTATCCATGACATATTCTGGAAGGATCCACACCAGAATGAGCAAAATGGTCAGCACGAAAAAGAAAGAAGCAGAGGGGGGATTCTAACTGAATCCTTTAGGCTAAATAAGACAGTCGCAAACAACTAAATATGCTTGGGCAGGTGTTTTGAAGGATTTCTGTCTCTTAGAAACGCTTGGAGCTTCTCTCAGGGTGGCATAGGGTGTGGACTTCCTAGGGAGGGTGTTCTGTATAAAGGTCGCATGTGAGGGACGGATTTATTTCTCACTCCTTATCTGCCTGTGTTTCACACCCTTCTCCTCCACTCCCCCAGGGGACTCACAAAAGTCTGAAAGGGAACTCTCATGCCCTGTCGACCGTGACGGCCATCATCGACGGCACCGGGTCTGTAGGTACGCAGAAAATGCCTCCCTTCCCGCCCCCCAGCTCCCCAAGAGCTGCATGTGAGGAAGGAGGAAAGCTTTTGTTCCTAACTAACGGGTGCCCAGGGCTCTGGCCCCAGTGTCAGGACTGGCTGCTCCTAGATGCTCAGGGGAGTTGACTGTGGAGGCCGTAGCATATGGCTTCAGAGAAGACAGCTGTGGGTGGCTGGATCTGTTTCCTCAGGGGGAGAGAATGTACTGCCAGGCTCTAATTTGACCCAGGGATTGAGAGAGAAACTTTAGGCTCTGACTTTTCATCAGGAAAGACAGGATCCTATTTCAATTTGGGTTATGGGAAAACGGATCAATCCAGAAGTACACACGGTCCCTGTCACCCACCTCGCTGAGGTTTCTGAAGAGATTCATTAGCACATTCTGGAGTGACAAAAGATGACGGTGTAAACGGCTTGTCCCTGTGTTAGTCAGTTTTGAGTGACTGTAACAAAATCCCACAGACGATCTTGAATAGAGGGAAGGTTTGTGTTAGCTCAGTTTTGAAGATTTTAGTCCATGCCCAGTTGGATTTGTGCCTATGGGAAGGAAAGCTTCATGATGGGTACACCATGCTACTCCCCGCACAGCAGGGAGAGAGAGGGGGTGGGCATACACGCCATGACCTAACTTCCCCCAACTACGTCCTGTGTCCCGAATGTGCCACCAGCTCTCAACAGCATCAGAGGCTGGTGACCAAGCCTTTAGCATGTGGCCCTTTGGGGGCATTCCAGATCCAAATTGGTTCTCCGCAGGGCACAGACAGCTAGGGTCTGGTAAAACACCGAGCCGGGAGATCCCAGAAGCCATCTCCTTTAGGCCCCACCCACACCAAATACAACCTGAGCCGATGGAGGGCAGAGACACCCTCCGCTGCCCTTCCTTAGATGGCAGTGGCATCGTTAGTGAGCTGTACTGACGCTGGTCCAAGGCAGCTGTAGTCACAGGCAAGGACTCAGAGGTCTCCCTCCCGTTCAGGGGACGGTGCATTCACAGGTGTGGTCCCCCAGGGTCAGTGCTGTGGCAGAGAGGTTCATCAGGGTAGGACTGGCAGCCCTCCCAGTCACAGGAACCTCATCTCTGTTCCGTCCCCCACTGCCACTTCAAGGACTTCCTCCTGTGAGAGTTCGGTGTGTTCTGTGAGGCATGGGGAAGGTCACTGTTGTCAACAACGCCAGGCTTCAGCTTAGCTGGTCACCAGGGTCAGACTCAGCTAGTCCTCGGCACTGGTTCCTTTATTGTGTTGGATCTGGAGGTGATACAGGTGTATTGGATGGCATTTGTGGCCACTCATCTGATGATGCCTTTCAGGGCGTGTCTGGGACACGGCAGGGAGTGGGCTGGGTTACTGTGCCTGGTGATGGGTCTCAGAAGCAGCACAACCCTTCCTGTGAGGAGTGGTCCACCATTCTCCCACCCAGCCCAAGAGAGACCTCACAAAACTTTAGATGTGCTTCCCCGCCACAGCCTCCCCCGCCCACTCTGTCCCACAGAAGTGCGCTGCTCCCAGGACACCATGCTTAAGCTAACATGGAGTCCTGCCAGCAGCCTGGGCACTACAGTAAAGCAGAGGATCAAAGAAGAGTCAGGAAGGAAGTGGAAAAATGCTTCTCTCTTGACATTCGCCTCAAACACGAGGCTAAGAGGAGAGAGGCTGCCTCGCTGAAGAGGTGGGCCTCGCCACCGCATGCCGGGCTGCGGAGGAGGAAAGGGCAGCAGGCCAGTGAGCCTTCCCTCCCCCAGCATCACGTGCTGCCCCCCTTCAAAGCTCGTGCCCACCTGAGTTTCTACAGCATTGCCATCGGAACCTGATGGGCTGGACTCCTGGACCCCAGCCCCCCATGCTTCCCTGCTTGCTCAAGTGCACGGGGACTCAGTAGCCAGTCACCATGGAAACGGCATGAACGCTGGTCCTCCATAAAGTCCCAGCTCTGTGTCTCTCATGCACACAGATACCCACCAGATGAAGCAAAAGAAGGCTCGAGGGACGACACACCACTTTAGCAAAAGCATCACACGGGGAAGTGTTTGCCCCAAGTGCTTGTCAAGTGGTCGGGTCTATTAGTCAGTTCAGGTTTAGGCAAAGGCACAGCTCCACTGATCCCAAACCAGCCAGTGCCTTCTCCCCAGTTGGGAGTGCCTTATGGCTGTTTGCAGTGTCCAGAGTGACATCTCAGTGGGACCCAAGGCTGCCTTTCTTACATGTGTGTGCAGAACAGTTAGCTATAGCCATGGGTATTTTCAAGGTTTTATTTTATCAAGGTAACACATAATGTAGCTACAGGGACTAGACAGTCCTAAGAGCTTTCATGATACAATGTGGCAGGCCCTGGCTCTGCCTGCCTAAGCCCTCTTCTTAGAGTTGGTCCCTCCCAGCTGCTGCTCCTAGCCTTACCACAAATGTGAATTTCCTGGACTCATCAGCCTAGACACCATCTCATACACTCTACCCAAGACAGCTAGACCCGGCTCTTCCCACACTCTCTGCCCTGACCCTCCATCACACTGGCTCTGCCAGGAAGTCAACCTTGCGGGTCCTCAGACCTGTCACACACACACACACACACACACACCCTGGCTTAACTGTTGCCGTTTGCTTTTTGTTTGTTTCTGGCCTGGTTGTCCCTGCCCTGACCCCACCACCTTCTAAGTCTGTTTCCTACTGCCATCCATCTGGCAGCCCGGTGACAAGCCACACAGCTGCCTACTAAGCTCCCTCTCTGTCCCCCACACTGCTTTCTCGTCCGTCTTATATCAGAGCCCTGTTTGCTAGATTCCTGGTCACTGCTTCTCTGTCATCTAGTGGCTTCCTATGATTCCCAGAGCTTGCACGGCTGTGGTATTGGGGGTCCATCTTCACTTGACGTCAGGGCCTCTTCCAGAACCCCAGTGTCTCTCGGTTTCCATCGCTGGCAGTAGATATCAGCTGTCACTCTCATCTGCTCTCCACACTGACCTGGCTCTCCTCCTCTGGGTCTTCAGGTCTCCCTCTTACCCAGAGGCCCTTCTCCACCCACCGTGGTACTCCTGGCAGGCTTCCATGTGGAAGCAGGCCATGCATCTTGGGGGGTGGGCACTGTTGTTTCTTTGCTAAGTTTGGCTACCATTTTCTATCTTGTTTTCTGGAAAACATTAGTCAAACGTCAAGTTTCCAGGTTGTCAGATTGTTCCTTCTTGTTTCTTTCTTTCTATGTTTGTTCTTCCTGTCTCTCTTGTTCTCTCTCACAGATGTCCTTGACTTTATCTGTCAACCTCTGGGTTCTTATTTTAGCTGTCATGTTTTCAACACTCATTAATGTCGATATAATGAGAATTAACTACTGATAACTGATCTTCAGCTACAAAATTGAGGTTTTCATAAGATTCCAGTTGGTTTTTCACGTGTGCTCAGATGGTATTCCCCGTGCCCGGGGATTTTCTTCTGGCTTAACTACCCTGAGTGTGCCTCCTCACAGTTTGTATGTATGTGGTCACAGCCGGGTCTTCCTCAGCTCCAGGGCCTCTAAGCTGCCCCTTTGGATCTTTGTATTTGAAAATAAGCCACTAAACTAGTGTGACTGTGGAGCCCTTTCTCTTGGAGAGCGCCCCCTGTCTTCACAGACCAGCCTGGAATCTGCAGGAATCTTCCTGTCGGTAGGGGACTCAGGTGTTGATGTTCTTACCATCACCAGAGCATGGATGGCTGCTGGGGACCGGTCTTTTCCCTGGGTCCCTGTTCTCTCTTGGGTGCCTTCCCCATACCCTTCATTGGGTCTGCTGTCCCCGGAGGTTCAGCTACTGCTCTTTTGTGGGGTGTCACTGAGTCACTGATGAGGGGGAACCTGGACTCTGAGGTGGTAGAGGGAACAAATGATGGCCCTTTGCCTGCAGCCCCTCCCCCCCCCCCCTCCCCCCCCCCACCGCCACCCCCAGTGAGGGGAAGGGGAAACATTCTTCTGCAGATGTTTTTTTTTTGTCTTTCTCTCAGAGTTTATTTGACATGATGATTTTAGACTTGCAAAAAAAAAAAAAGAAAAGAAAAGAAAGAAAGAAAAAAACAACTCACAAATATAATGCAAAAAGAGTTCACAAGCATGTTGAATTTTCTTTATCCCATACCTCATTTACACATGCATGCACATACACATTTGTGCACATGCATACACATGCGTGCTTGTACACACACATTCACACTTTTGCACACACATGCAAACCTGTGCCCATGTGCACACATGCACTCACACAAACTTATATACATGCATGCACACTTACAGTTGTGCATCTGCACAGTTGTACATGCAAGTGCACGC
Source organism: Peromyscus aztecus (assembly GCA_902168405.1). Lineage (NCBI taxonomy): Eukaryota > Metazoa > Chordata > Mammalia > Rodentia > Cricetidae > Peromyscus > Peromyscus aztecus. Next base: position 2,842 of record CABHPQ010140116.1, on the reverse strand, counting down.
TTATGCACACATGCTTTGCACATGTACAGACATGTTTTTCTGAACCACTGAAGTAAGATGCAGCCACACTGCCCTCTGCAAATAACTGGTCAGTACCCCCCTGAAATACAAGGAGCTCCCTGACTTGTGGCAGTCAGAATCAGGTGGTTGACGTCGGCAGGGTCTAAGTCCTGTGTTTCATACAGATTTATTCAGTGACATTTTCTGAGCACAGGGGTATCTGAGATTGTATGTTGGGTTCAGTTTCTTTACATAAGTCCATTTATTTATTTTTTGATTTTGGTTCTTTGAGACAGGGTCTCTATGTAGTCCTAGCACTCACTAAATAATCAGGCTGACCTTAAACTCACAGAAATCCTCCTGCCTCTATCTCCCAAGTGCTGAGATTAAAGGCATGCGCCAACACACCCAGCTATAAAGTCCATTTATAATGATGGCGGGTCAGACGGGGTGGACATTTCGAAGATCAATACCTACTTTAGAATGGGCTCCAGAGGATGTTTATGGCAGTTGCTCCCTCCTCGACACTGCGTTTGTCTCCTCTTGTTAGCCTTCCTTAACCAGTATCTGTGTGCCTGTTTCAGGAGCTGCCTTGGGCCCCCTACTGGCGGGGCTCATCTCCCCTTCAGGGTGGAGCAACGTGTTCTACATGCTGATGTTTGCAGACGCCTGTGCCTTACTGGTGGGTCTCCTTGTTTCTAACCCATGCATCTTCAGTTAGCTGCCCTGTAGCTGTGGGACAGACCCTAGTGGAATGTCTTCCTGTGGACTCCCACAATCCCTAGCAGCGTGTGCCATGCTGCCTTCACAAGCACACATGTCCCTGTAGCTATGGGACAGACCCTAGTGGAATGTCTTCCTGTGGACTCCTACAGTCCCTAGCAATATGTCTCATGCTGCCTTCACTAAGCACACATGGACTGAGGCTTTTTCTGTCTCCGGTGGTGAGGAGTAAGTCAGAAACAAGCGAGCCTGTTCTTTGTGTGATGTTGAGAGTCAAAGGTGAGGAGACCCGTGCCTTTGGATCCATCCAGCATGTGACAGGTCACTGAGCCTCTCTGTGCTGCCACTTCCACATTTACATTTTTTAATTTGTTATTTTATGTGTATGTGTGTATGCCTGAGGATATATACATGTGCACCACATGGGTGCAGAGGCCAGAAGAGGGCATCAGATCCCCTGAAGCTTGTTACAGACAGTTGTGAGCCTCCTGATGTAGATGCTTGGAACCAAACCCAGGTCCTCTGGGAGAGCAGCCCAGGCCCTTAATCACTGAACCTTCTCTCCAGGCCTCGCACCCCCATTATAAAATGATGTGATGATAGTGATGCAGGTCTGCTGGGGAGCTGGAGCAGATGGTGAACAGAGAACACCCCCCCCCCAGTCCGCCTGCTGTGTCAGCAAACACCGGACACAGTCAGATTGGAAAGGTTCAGTTTGGCACACAGCTTGGGATAGTTCGGTCCAGGATTGCTTTCAGCCTCTGATGAGGCTAACCTCTGGAGAGGAACTACTCACTGCCTGGCTAGGAAACAGAACAGAGAAAGAGGAAGGGGTTGGGGTCCCACAATCCCTTTGGAGCATGCCCACTGACCTACAGACCTCCCACTGGCCCATAATCCCAGCTCTCAGAATGCATACAACTGCTACAAATTTGGGGCTAGCCCAAGCTGTGTAATAAGTTACAGCCCTAGTCTGGACTTGGAGAAGAGCCAAGAAAGCTGGGGAGGTAGCTCAGTTGGGAGAGGCTTAGTGTGCACAAAGCCTTGAGTTCAGTCCCCAGCACCATATTAAACTGGGAGTGGTGATGTAACCTGTAACCCCAGCACTGCACCCCTGTAACCCCAGCACTGCACCCCTGTAATCCCAGCACTGCACCCCTGTAACCCCAGCACTGCACCCCTGTAACCCCAGCACTGCAACCCTGTAACCCCAGCACTGCACCCCTGCATCCCCAGCACTTGAGATGTAGAGGCAGTAGAACTGGAAGGTCAAGGTCATCCTCGGCTATGTAAGGGCTGTGGATGTGACTCAGCAGAGTGCACTTTCCTATACACCCTGCACTGGTGCCCAGCACTGCACTGAAAACAGCTTAGAGCTTGGCTGCCTGAGACTTCCCCAAATTATACATATGCAAATAAATGCCCTAAAGCTCTGGCAGGCCCTTCCTCTTTCCAGTGTTTTTTCCTTAAAATAAACCAGTTTTATCCCCTTCCCAGTCAAGCTGAGGGCTCCAGGACCTCAGCTCACTTCCTCAGGGATGCACATTCCTGCTGCCTGGGCAGTGGGACTGTTCGCCTCCTCTCCAGCCCATGCCACTCAGGCCCCCAGCCTCTTGAGGGCAGACGCAGGGAGTGGGCAGTCCCCTCTCCGCTGGTCACTGTCACCTGCATGGGCACAGAGCTTTGTGGGAAGGTGACCCCCACGCAGGCTGCCACACACCCACGGGCCCCACTTGTTTTCGCTCTTCCTTCTTCTTGGCAGTATGGTTTCACCATCACAGGTCTCTTCTGCCAGCACTTGCCACACATTGTACTTGGTGGGAGTAGCGGTGTTGGCAGGCTGCCAGCTCAGCCCTGGGTAGTTAGAGCTAGAGCTGGAGTTAGTCCCAATTTGCTGCAATATTCTATTGCCGCCAACCCTGGTTTTGGTATTTTCTCGTTCCTACTACTGTCCAGTGATTGTTCCTGGGCCGAGCCAAGTGCTGGGACAATGTATTATCCATAGGGGACATTCCCATTCTCCTTAGCTCATGCACGCGGGCCTCCGTCTTGATCATAGGGCATCTGAGAGCCAAGACCTGAGGCCTGGTGTGCAGCTGATGGGGAGCAGCAGTGGTCC
>CABHPQ010140115.1:0-17244 GCA_902168405.1 Peromyscus aztecus | reverse complement strand
AAAATAAAATAAAATAAAATAGAAAAGAAAAGTTCATGCATCAACTAAATTTGGTGTTTTGGTCCTGTAATCCCAGCACCTAAGAGATAAAAGGCAGCAGGATCACAAGTAGTTGATTATGTGGGATCCCCAAGGGCTGGTAGTCACTGCTGTATCAGGTCTATATTGTATTGATCAATGCCATCTTCCTAAATTTTAAAGCCAATGCTATATAGAAAGTTCCAGAACATTCTGAGCTATACGGAAAAACTGTCTTAAAAAGCAAAACAAACAAACTATATGAGTTAAGATGAACTCTTTCAATCAAAATATTCAACTGGAAAAGCCCATCTATGACCATAGTGTTTCTAAGTTATATAGTTTATTATACAAAACATTTCTCCCTGTGTTAGAAGGAAGACACTTTTTAAAAAACCACAAAGTATATAATATACAATAGGTTGTATATACAAAGCATATTTTGAAAGAATAGTGATAAAATGAATAGTCATGTATTCACGACTTGCTTATGGTGATGAACTTACTCTCAGCCAAATACCTTGCCATGGGCCTTTTTCATCATATTCATGGTTCCATTATTACAGCCCATATGGACTTCATTGGTAGTGTTACCTACTGCATTACCCCCACCCCCATGCACTCGTATCAGGCCACTTGAGCCATGACAGATGAGTTAGAGACAGAAGGGAGGGGGGACTGAGGGTCTCTTCATCCCGCCTCCACTTTAGGTGGCTTACATTCCATGGCTGTGTGAGCTTCAGTTCCTGTAGTTTCAGGCTGGGCTCTGATATTGTCATCTTTTCCCTTTTCCTCTTTGGCTTATACATGACACTGGATTCTTGGTTTTACCCATTTCTGCTTTTCTAGCCCTTTTTGATTTCTCAGCTCTCTTATCACTGAAGGCATTTATATACCAATTGTAATTACACCGTCAGTAAACAAATGTCTCAACCACAGCCAGCACTTGATTTTAGTGAGTAGAAAAGATTTAAATAAGGGAAATTCAGATACATTATCTAACTTATCTGAAGCTATTTTCTATACTTTCCTACAGTTCAGTATTCTTGTCTTGACACTTGTCAGGTATCATGTAAACACATGTAAACATTTCTAGTATCTGCTTAGAAAACCCTTGCTTTTGTGCAGATGGAAAAACTCCCGTGGATCATTATAGTTAATCTTTTCATTTAAGTGATTTGTTAAAGGTGACTAGTTAGGAGGAAAGAGATGTAAAAATAACAACAGCAACAATGTGTGGCTCTTAAGTGACTTGGAATGAGAAGATGACTGCTGAACGGTAAAATCCAGATCATGACAAATGAAATGCTACAAGCCAGTCATGAAACCCAATCCATGAAAGACAAGATTGAGAGAGCAGTGGACAAAAGGTAAACAAGGCTCACTGTACCTCCTCTTGAGCATCATAAAACTCTAGACATGGATCTCAATGAAAAGTGTAGAGGGTACCATTACTGCCCTGGACTGACAGAGAAATAGCCCATGCCTTGACAGACATACTTCCATCCTGTGACTGTGTTAATGTGAACAAAGGTGTTCATCTGATTCTGCAGATCCTGCCTACAGAAAATGACTCCTCTTTGAAGGTCGTGGAAGTGGAAACGAGTCACCCAGAATGACACGGGTGGTATGAACAGGCAGACCCAGAAGTGGGTGTGTGCTGTGCCATTTTATTGCCAGTGAACCACATGTAGATATTTGAGATCGTGAGAAATTTAATCTTCAAGAGGGACTGATATATGTCTCCCTCAGGGACTAGAAGATAATAATGGTCCAGGCCTGTGCTGCCTGACCAACCCCACAATGATGAACACATCACAGAAAGTGCCAAAGTGGTACAGGACATATTTTCCCTGATCTACGAAAGTGTCACATCTATCACATTCATTGCTAATCTAGAGTCTATCAGCACCATGGACCACGTACTTCAGCAGTGAGAAGGCTGGGGTCTGGGAAATGCAAAGGACCATGAGGAAGTTCTGAACTAGCTGTATGACTTTTAACTCAATACCCAAGAATAGATAATGACAGATACTGTCAATATTAACATTCTGGACACTGCTCTACTCTGCTTAGGTTATCCAGAGTGTAAGATCAAGTTCTTGTGGTCTAGTGAGGAGGCCCAGGCTAGAATCACACAGATACATTTCTCAAAGGTGAGGATCAGCTTTGATGTGAATGGTATGCCCTCTACCCTGATGACTTCAATGGGATAGAGGGCATACCATTCTACTGTGAAGAATAGAACAGCGTTCTATTGTGAAGATGGCCACAACCTTGTTGTGCAGGGGTGCCATGGAGATCACTCATGAGGACTACAAGTGGCATCTTGGAGTACAGGCCAAGGAAAAAGTCAACCTGTGTGTTATGACTGGTAGTTCTTGTTGGCTATATTCATAAAATAAATTAAACAGTTTTGATTCCTGCAAACAACAACAACAAAACCCAACAAAACAAAACAAAAATACCCCCACAGTTCTTTGTATTTGAAGCCTCAATTTGAAGAGAGATAATAAGAAACAAATCATTCTAAAGGTAGAAACTTATTACTAGTTATTCATAACATGTGCTATCTCAGACTTGTTAATACTGATTCATAACTTGAGTTATACCAGACAGGCTTTAAAGAAAATAGCACATAGCTTAACACACATCTGAAGAAATGAAAGTTTGATATTGAGGAGTCCAAGAAAATTATTTCTTTAGAGAAATTTATTATATTCTAGTACTGTTCCTACCATCCAGGTAATATAGCAGTAATGTGCTTTCTCTTACCTTATTCTAAGTCTGAAGAGCATCAATATTAATGCTTTAGAGAACCTGAACCTAGAGTCATAAAGAATTCAGAATTTGTTCTTAGAAAGTACTAGAGACCAGGGTTTTGTTCTAGTGGTGAGTTTAGAAGCACTGAGAAGAGATGTGGCCATGGTAGATATCATATGAAACTCTCTAACTGAAGGATCTATAGACCATACCCAGGCTTGAGAAGGTGCTGTGTGCTAGGTTTGGCTAGAATGGCCAAGGAAGTTGAACAAAAGATCTGTACCAGAGGTTGAGGAGAGATATGCAAGCACTACGGTAGAGGAGAGTCCTTGCTGCATCAGGTGAACTACACTTCAGTGTTTCTGAGGTCAGTGGATACAGAGTCAGGTTAATGTTTTCCCAAAGGACTTGTACAGGAAGTCACAAAAGTAAGATGCTGTAGACAAATTTCTAAACAGTCTTATTAAATAAGAAACACAGAGCCAAATACAGAGGTAATACCCGAAGAGACCAGAGAAATAGCAAGCAGCCATGACTAGCCTTAACTTACCACCATGCTGTAGCTTTCCCAGAGAGAGCTTCTTCCCCTCTAACCTGTGTTTTTATTGCCTTCCTGTTCTGCCTTCTCATTGTCTCTAAGCCCAGCCACATCACCTTCCTCATCACTGCCTGTCTATATAGACCTCCAGGTCTCTATGGTTGGTACTAGGATTAAAGGCGTGTGTCACGATGCTTGGCTGTGTCCTTGACCACAAAGAGACTCTGCTTGCCCTGCGATCGGATTAAGGGCGTGTGCTACCACTGCTTGACTTCTGTTTTGTGGCTATCAACTTTATTTATTAACATACAAATAAAATATCACATTTCAGCACAAAGTATCACCACAAGATGCCCCTTTGGAAGCACACATGTAGCATGCGCTTACCTCAGATCACTGCCATACCAGTCATTCAGTAGAAAATATCCTTCCCATTCCATAGCTGTTCTACCCTCCCTGCCTTCCTGACTCTACAGAAGTGGAGTGTTGAGCAGTGGGGAAAAGGAAGCATGAGGGGAAGAAAATGCCTCTCACACGCTCTGACTCCCTGTGAGTTCCAATGTAAAGAAGATCAGAGTGACTTGGGTGACGATTACAAATTTAGATGAATTTCGGCATTTTGCTGCTACATGTACCAGATAACTTAATTAACTGAATGGAAATGTTTTGCGAATAAGAATGACAGGAGAACTTCCGAAAGGGTTGAGAAATCACATCCCAGGCAGCACAGGCAGCTTGCATGCAACGGCCACCTTGCTATCTGAGAGGCCCACTAAAAAATTTAGGAAACGGAAGGCATAATCCCACCAGGACAAATAGAAAGGAGCGGAAGCAATAACAGAGCCAAGGGCAAAATCTTGAGAGCCTAGAAAGCAGCAGGACAAAAGTGTAACAGACAAAGCAGAGCCAAGAATTCTGACTCGCACACACCTGGAGTGCCGACAATCAATTCGGTTTCATTAGAGATTTACTACAAGGCTGGGAAGCTGGCTAGCCCTGCAGAGCTGCAGGAGTGAGGGGAAGGTGGGCCAAGCAGGCTTGTCAAGTTTGTTGAGACGCTGTTAGTCTCACCAGATTCCCTCCGGACTGTCCTTCACAGCCCTTGTATGTGCATCTATATTGCCAAATAATGTATTTATGTTCTCCTTCCTTCCTTCTCACTTTCAGATATTACCTTTTGACTTCCCATTATTCATTTCCCTGCACACTTTGCTATCCCTGATAGTTTTGCTGTCATTTTTGATGATTAATATATGATATTTACATTATTATTATTGTGTAGGTGCTATTGACTGCCAAGCCGTTTAGGATAGCTAATTGTTTTCCCCTAAAAATGTTTTTGTTTTGCATGGCATTAATTAATGCCTTCTTTTAGCATTTTGATTAATTACACACATACAAGAATGCAATAGAGAGTCATATAGGATGTTCGCTGGGATAAGAATACTCTCATTCAAAATACCAAAGAAAAAGTGAACATGAAGATGGAATATGAGAATTCAGAATTAGTTATGTTGGCTTGAGAGGCTGGGAGTCCTTTAGGTTGAATTAGTTTGCAATGCTAAGGTCTGTTGGTTACCTAGAGTACCCAAACACTCATTCTTAACATGGTCCGTTCCTCACCTCTCATATTATTGTCGTGAGAGGAAAACAACAAGAAAAATTACATCAAAATGTATTTGAAGAAAGGTGTTTTTTAGGGGACTGGTTGCAATGCTAAATCAGGAAACTTTCCCTTTTGAGTCTAGGCTTGAGGTTTCCTGGTGGACAAATAGTATTGGAGGAGAGTGTGGCTTCAAAGTAAATATTTAGGGTCGCATGAAAGAATGCTTTCAAGAAAACATTTTCTTCCACAGGTCTCAAGAGTGAGTAGAATACAAAACTGCAAGGCGTTTGGTCAGTTTGGAGCTACCGCAGTTGTCTGGGAAGAAAGGAACAAAAGAGGAGAGGAATTAGCTTTCCTACTGTAGAAGAGATAGAGAGACAATATGAAATGGATTTGAGAGCTAGTGTGATATTTGAATTCATAGGGCTGTATTCTCACATTTCCGGATGAGAAGGAGTCTTAGGTTATTTAGATATTTTTGTTTGGAGTTAGCAGAGGGCTCGCCATGCTATTTCAAATATGCACAAAGGAAGCTGATAAGTTTAGGAGAAAGATCCTGGGTTTTAGAGTGTTTTATCTATACAAGGTAATGGGAAGTGAAATATGAGGTGGGCTATTGCTTTGAGTTGAAATAACAGCTTCATCCTTTATCCTGGAATCAAGGAAGCTTCCCTATACAAAGGCAGCATGGACACTTCATCCTCACTACGAGTGGAGTTAAGGTATCCATATAAAGCTGATAAATATAACTATTAAGTTTGTTTCTATAAGTTCAGGCTCAGCCACCAAGTACAAATGTTAGAAGAAACATATCACGAAAAAGAAAAGATAAAATATTTTTTATTGATTTTTTTTCCCTTCTCCAAGATTAGAGAACAACTATAACCTTTAAAAAAGGGAGGAAAAAAAAAAGGACTCCGTTCAAGCCCTACTATGGTGAGGCTGTAATGATGATTGGAATGGGAATCTCAGTGAATGACAGATAGGACATGCAAACAGTACCCTTCAATCCTGACACCCAGGGATCTAAAAGGAAAATGGAGAAGAAAGCAGATTTCTCTTTCAAATGACAGAAATTCAGTTGTTGTGATGGTAACATAGAAATTATGTACAATTTATTTAAAGATGATCTGTGTTTTCATAGATGGGAGTTGATATTTGCTGTATACAGTAGGCGGTGGAGTATGCTGTCATGACATACAAATGAAAGCCCAGCTGGGTAGAGCTGGCTGGGAAGTCTTCAATGGGAGTTGAAAGCCTAATGAGCATCAGCTTACTTTTCTATCATGTGGAGGGAAAAATGTTTAAGGGCCCCAAATTCAAACAAATTGAAGAGGTTTGCCTAAAGAATATCAAGGGAACCTTTTCAGGAAAGCTTATATCTGAATGTCTTAGAATGCCTTGCTGGACTTGCCTTTGTTCTTTGAAGAGGATGATCACTTCCTACGTATAGCTTTCTTTTACAATATCATATGTTGCTAAAACAAATTTTTTTTCTGCTTCCCATTGTTCCCATAATTAAACTAACTCACTTCTGTAATTTTCTTTTGATATTAACTTTGACCCCAGTCAGAGAGGAAAATTTGTGCTTTACTATATATAAATATTTCAAAGCGGTTTTTATTAAAAACAAAACTAAGAGATGCCTCTGTTCACCTAAAACAAGGATCACACAGACAAACATATACAAAGACTTCCAGTAGTGTGCATTAGAGAACAGAAAACTATAACTCTTTAAAGACAAATGTATTAGAAGGTACCTCGGTTGGCTGTTGTTGAGTCTTTCTTAGCTTTCAATTGTCATTAGTAAATCCATCATACTATGTTGCCCCTAGCATAAATGTGGGTTCTCTTGAGCGATTTAGAGATGCAGGCTCTTATTTGGGATGAAACTGAAGGGGCGGCCAACACTGTCAGTGTCAGACTTGGTAAAAACTGATGCTCATGTGTTTGTGCCAGTTGTCACCTGGGATAGATTTTGGTTGCCATTGTGAATATAGAAAGCTCACTACCCCATTACTAATTCCCTATGAGTTATTTAGTCCTGTCTTTCTTTTTTTTTTTTTTCTAAAGGTTAAACTCTTATCTTCCTGCTAAAAAGTTAGATAATTAACATTCTCACTTACAATGCTTCCATAACATCTGTAGATTATGCACCATTAATCAAATTCCTCTGCAGGCATGATTGACTTTTGCAAGGAAACTTGGGGAATAAATCCTTTCCTTTTAGTAATAAATTTGTTGTTATTATGGTTTTCTCTCGGTTATCTCTTTCTGAGAGACTCAATTTAAAGTAACAGTCTCTAGCTGCTTTAAATGGTTATCATAAAACCATAAACCAGAAATAAGAGCAAATGACATATTTTAGAATCTTTGAAAGTGCTGACATATCTGTGAAATAAAAAACTTTAGAATTTGTGATTTCCAAAGCATTTGCATATTGATAAAATAATTTATATTGACATTTAAATTCTCTGTTTTCTAGTGACAGTAGCAAAATGTAAGGCCATACACTGCATCAGCATTTACAACTTGAATTTAAAAATTCACTTGTATGGAAAGGATAGATCAAAATCAGATTTTTAATGTTCTTACACTTCCTTGCCTGAATTATTTGTCAAGAACACCTGCACAAGGTAAGTGCTGGGCATTTGTAGAAAATATGTCATAGAAATGATTTTTTTATGGGAATAAAACCTGTTTTATACCTGGAATGTTCCCTTGACATTTTTTTCTGCTGTAGGTTTCTTATAATGCCTCCTTGGTCTGTCTGAGCAGATAGATTGCAGGATATTTTTGAAGTTTTAGAGATCTATTGAACATAAAACTGAAACCTCCTTTTTTATCCTGAGATTTCGCTTTCAGTTCTCTTTCTCGTGATACTTTCTCCTTTCTTTTTACTTTGTTAATGTAAGTAGTAGAAAATATTAATGCACTTTGAAGAAAATAAACCAATATACATTTCTTTGTTGAATAATAGAAAATAAATGTGATTGGGTTGCTGGAACCTATATATATATATATGTATACATGCTGTATTTTCTGAATAATAAATGTCTTGACCTAAATGACTCTTCTAAATTTTGAATATAATGAAAATTGTCATGCAAAACAGATTAACAATCATATCAATCTTATTTTTATGCTCTCAGTAATAGTCACAAAAGTAATGTTTTGGACAGCAGATACAGTGTTTTAAAAGAAAGGAATCACAGTAATAAGGAAGTAAGTTTAAACCAAAAGATCATAACTAGGTATACAATCAGCATTATGCACTCTAGATATGTATTAAAAATTATTCATGTAACCAAGACCTTTATATGAGAATATAGTTCATTATCAGGTAGCTTGTTTTCAATTTGTTAAAAATTTGTTGCAAGAACCATTTCTTTTAGTGGTCATTTAAAGTTTAAATTGCTCTGGGCCAGTCACAATTACCTGTGTACTTCTAAATCTCTGTAACAGCTTGTATTGTCCTCTATGTCTTCCCTATATAGTGAATGTATACTCATGTTTTAAGGGGAAAGAGAAATGTAGTCTCTTTGAAGGTGTGAGACTCCTCTATTCAGAAACAATCCATCTCCTTGCCATGGTCCTATATTACTTGAAGCACAGCTTCATTAATCACTTCTCTTATTTCCTTCATGCCTATGTCTTCTGTTTCCCCTTATTAATTGCAATCTTGAGAAGGACACAGGCCACCTCTTAACTATTGTATCCCAAACAGTGAGTTCAATATGTGACAAAAACTGTTGTAACTTCAATAATCTAAATATACAGAAATTTGCATGCTCAGAGTTAATAGCAAAAAGGGTCATATCCAATATATTAGCCTCAGGGAAATGTTTACTGATTTATCCAGCTATTGGTAGCCTTCATGATGTATTAGCACTTTATTAGTAAGAATAAATTAAGAGTGAAAAATGACTATGAACAGAGTTTGAAGATCACATTGATGAAACTATAAGATTTAAACATTTGCAAAAAAAAAGTCTTGCACTTAAACCATTAGGAAATAAATTTAAACAGGAGAGCAAGTTGTGGTGGCACACAACTTTAATGCCAGCACTGTGGAGGCAGAAGCAGGGGGATCTCCTTGAGTTCCAAGTTAACGAAGACTACATACTCAGTTTCAGGCCAGCCTCATCTACATAGTGAGTTATAGGACAGCCACTACTAAATACAGAGACCCTGTTTTCAAAAACAAACAAACAAACACACAAATAAACAAACATTTAGAAAATGAGAACATATTTCTATACTGATCATATATGACCTTTATCAAGTTAGCAATGCCGAGATTCAGAGGGACACTCATTAAAATCACCAAGTTCTCACCCCCCATCCCCTCCTCTTTATTGCCCCCCATCCTCAGTTTACTCCTAGAGATCTCCTCTGTATCTGGAGAGCAATGAAAGAGATATCTTGGTAGAGGGAGACATTATGGGGTAAGGGAGAAGCCTGCTGCTAGGGAAATTCCCAGGAACCCACAAGGATGACCCCAGATTAGACTACTAGCAATAGTGGTGAGGGTGCATGAACTAGCTTACCCGGGTAATCAGATTGATGAATACCCTAACTGTCATCATAGAGCCTTCATCCAGTAACTGAGAGAAGCAGCTGCAGAGATCCACAACCAAGCATCAGACTCAGTTCTGGGAGTCTAGTTGAAGAGAGGGAAGAGGGATTATGTGAGCAATGGGGGTCATGATCGTGATAGGGAAATCTACAAAGACAATTGAACCAAACTCATAGGAACTCACGAACTTTAGAACGATAGCTGTGGAACCTGCATGGGACTGGAAGACCCTCTGCATAAGGGAGACAGTTGTGTAGCTGGGTCTGTTTGAGGGGCCCCTGGCAGTGTAATCAGGATCTATCCCTGGTACATGAACTGGCTTTCTGGATCCCATTACCCATGGTGAGAAACCTTGCTCAACCTTGACACAGGGGTGAGGGGCTTGATCCTGCCTCAACTGAGTGTAGCAGGCTTTGTTGTCCCCCCATGGGAGAACTTATCCTATTGGAGGAGGAGATCACAGATGGGTGGGGGGTGTTAGGTGGGGGTGGGGGAAGCTGGAGGAGAGATGAGAGGGGGATCTGTGATTGGTATGTAAAATGAATAAATTTTTTTTTTAAATAAAAAGAAACTCCACCAAGTTAGAAAACTAATGTAAATGGATAATTTCACAATGCATATCACCTACCAAAGTTAAATCAATATCGGGTAAGAAATATAAACAAACTTGTAACCCTACTAAAATACAAGCAGTCATTAAAAGTCTCACAAACAATAGAAGACCAGGGCAAGGTGGTCTTAGTGCAAATTCCTACCTGAGTTTCAAAGAAGAGTTAACACTAATACTCCTCAAATTATTCCACAAAATAGAAACAGAAGGAACATTGCTCAATTTGTTTTATGAGGTGATTGTTACCCTGATACCCAAACTACATAAAGACCCAATAAAGAAAACTGTAGACCAATTGTGCTATGACAACACTATGATCAAGTAGGCTTTACTTTAGAGAAGGAGGGGTGGTTCAGCATATATAAATCAATGAGTATAGTCCATCATATAAAGAAATTGAAAGACAAAAACTACATCTCATTAGATATAGAAAAGGCCCTTGACAAAATCCAAAACTCCTTCATGCTAAAATCCTGGAAATATTAGGGATACAATGATCATTCATCACTATAGAAAGACAGTTTACAGCAAGCCCACAACCAACATCAACTTAAATGGAAAGAAGCTCAAAGCATTTCCCCTAAAATCAGGAACAAGACAAAACTGTTCACACTCTATGTTTCTAGTTCAATATAGTACTTGAAGTTTTATCTAGAAGAATAAGAAAACTGAGGATATAAAGGGAATACAAATTGGAAAGGAAGAAGTCAAAGTATCTTTATTTGCAGATGTTATGGTAGTATACATAAGTGACTCTAAAATTTCCGGCAAGGAACGTCTATAGCTGTTAAATACTTTCAGCAAAGTAGTAGGTTACAAATTAATTCAAAAAATAAGTAACCCTTCTATACATAAATCACTAGTGGGTTGATAAAGATATTAGGAAAACAGCAGATTTCCCACTAGCTCCCCCAAATATAAAATATCTTGAGTAACTCTAACTAAGCAAATGAAAGATTTGTAAAATAAAAACTTTATGACATTAAGGAAAGAAATTAAAGAAGATATCATAAAATGGAAAGATCTCCCACAATCATGGATCTATAGGTTTAGTATACTAAAGAAAGATATCCGACCAAAAACAACATACATATTCAATGCAATCCCCATCAAAATTTCAATACAATTCTTCACAGATCTTGAAAGAACAGTTTTTAGCTTTGTATGGAAACAAACAAACAAAGAAAAAAATCAGGATAACTAAAACAATCCTGAAAAATAAAAGAACAGCTGGAAGTGTCACCATCCCTGATTCTAAATTATATTGACTCTGAATTGTACTACAGAGCTTCAGTGATAAATACAGCATGGTACTGGCAAAAAACAGACATATTGACCAATGGAATAAAATTGAAGAATCAGACATAAATTCTCCCACCTATTGATATCTGATCTTTGGTAAAGAAGTCAGAAATATCCACTGAAAAAAGAGTATTTTCAATAAATGGTGCTGATCAAACTGGATGGCTGCATGTAGAAGAATCTAAATAGATCCATATTTATTGCCCTGCACAAAACCTAACTCCAAATGGATCACCCCTCAACATAAAACCGGATATACTGAACCTAATAGAAGAAAATGGGGAATAGCCTTGAACTCATTGACGAGGAAAAGACTTCCTGTACAGAACATTGTTACTACAGGCACTAAGATCAACAGTTAATAAATGGATTCCATGACACTGAAAATCTTCCATAGGACAAAGAACATCATCCTTTGGACAAAGTGTCAGTCTACAGAACTGGAAAAGTTTTTACCAAGTACACATCTGATAGAGATCTAATATCCAAAATATATAAATAACTCAAAGAAGATAAATATGAAGAAAATATCAAGAAAACAGATAACTGAATTAAAAAATATTGTGCAGATCTAAACAGAATTATCAAAAGAGGAAACTCAAATGGTTGTAAACATTTAAAGAAATGTTCAACATTCATAGTCATCAGGGAAATGTTAATCAAAAGTACTTTGAGATTTCTTCTTAGAATTGTCAGAAGGGTTAAGATCAACAAAACAAATGATAGCTTATCCTGGCAAGGATGTAGAGTAAGGGGAGCACTCTTCCATTGATAGTGAATCTATAAACTTCTACAGCCACTATGGAAATCAGCATGTCAGTTCCTTGGAAAGATGATACTTGATATATATCAATATCCACCTATACCACTCTTGGGCATATGCCCAAAGGACACTTCATCCTTCCATAGAGACACTTGCTAACCCATGTTCATTGCTGACCCATTCATAATAGCCTGAAACTAGAAAAAAATCTAGACATTCCTTGTCAGATTAATGAATAGAGAAATTGTGGTACATTTATACCATGGACTATTATTCAGCTATCAAAGAGTGTGAAACCATGAATTCTCAGGTAATGGAGGAAACTTGGAAAGCATCATACTGTGTGAGGTAACCCAGACCCCAAAGGACCAATATGGTATATATTCTATTTTATTATCTGTAGATCTTACCTGTTAAGTCAGTGATAACCAAGCTACAATCCAATGAACCACAGAAGCTAGGTATAGAGCAAGGGGCTAGGAGAGACAGTTAGATCTCCCTAGGAGAAAGACATAGAATTGATAATTATGAATGGATGGGGTGCACTGCAATGGAAAAATCAAGCAGATGGGGTAAGAGAGTGGGAGACAAGGAAGGGGATACAGAGGGACAGCTATAATTAAGGGTCATTTGGGGGGTACAATGGCAACTAAAACACAGTAGAATCTTCCTAAAGTATGTACATATAGGAAGGCAATCTAAATGAAATCTTGGAATAATGGGAGAGACCGAGCCCAACTGGATATTTTTTGTTACCAAATGAAGTTTCCACTATCAGAAACGGGGTATATTTAATTGAGTTGTTGGCCAAAGGGATCCTACTGGAAACCCCAACCAACCCAAGTGGTTTCCAATGTTGTAGGTTGCTCTCCACAAACTAAAGACCCTAAACTCATTACAACAATATGTACAAAACTCATTGAATGTAGAGAAATTGAACTGGTACCTACTTAGGGCTTTCCCTCCTGTAGGCTGGTCTTCTTGATACAGGAATGTATCATGCCACCAAATATGAAATGTAAACGCCAACTCAGCTACAAAGGCTTTCTTCTAATATCTAATTTGCCTTAAGACACATTGAATGAGATGAAACTCATGGCCAAAGCAGCCTAAGTGACCACAAACCTGAGACTAGATAGCCCAGAGACCAAGGGTAAAACCAAATATTGCTGCCATTAAAAAAAAAAGAAAAAAGTAATAACAAAATGACTCCTAATAACATTCTGCTATACTTAGGTCTTTTCTTTTCTATTCTATTTTCTCAGCTATTATCAAAGAAGTACCCTCTTACAGCAGGTGGGAATAAATACATCAACCCACTGCCAGAATTTGCAGAGTGGGAGACCTTGGAACATTTGGCCTTAAAAGAATTCTATCAAAACTCCTCAGAACTCAGGGAACCCAGCAGAAGAAGAGGTGGAAAGAGCTTAAGAGCCAGAGGGGATGGAGAACACCAAGAAAACCAGGCCCTCTAAATCAACAGTATCAACATTCATATGAACTCACAGAGGCTGAGGCGTCATGCACAGGCCTGCATGGGTTTGCATCAGGTGGGGTTCTAAAGCTGAGAGAAGTAGAAACATGTCCCCATCCCCAATCCAGTAGCTATATCCAATTGAAAATCTCTTGCAAATGAAAATTTAGTTTTCTCCAAGGGAAAAACAAATAACTCATAAGAGTAGGCTACATGTCCAGCAGTAGATAGCCAATAGAAAATGAACTCAATGGCATCATTGTAGGTTCCTTGTCTCATAATGTGTCAAGACTTTTTTCTTTTTTAATTATCTTTTTGTTTTTATTTTATTTAATTTATTTCTCTCAACTCTGTCTCTGTCTCTTCTTCTTTTTCTCTCTCTCTCTCTCTCTCTCTCTCTCTCTCTCTCTCTCTCTCTCACACACACACACACACACACACACACCCTATAGGTGTTTTGGATATAATGGCTCCTGGTTTTAATTTCTTATGGGATTCCTGAGTGTGAGAATGAGTGGGACTCTGTCTAAATCTGTTTCTTGTGCCTTTTCTTGGTTTTTTTTTCCTTCTGCTTTTTTTGTTTTGTACTACTCTGATGTGTTTGTTTCTGTCTTATTTTGTTTTATTACTTCATTATCTCTTAAAAGCCTGTTCGTTTTTTTTATGAGAGACTGAAGAGGAATGGATCTGGATGGGAAGGGAGGTGAGGAGGAATTGGAAAGAGTAGAGGGAGGGGAAATAGTAATAAGGATATAAATGTATGGAAAAAATCCACTTTCAAATAAAAGTAAAGAAAAGTAAGCAAACTCAATGCCATAGTTTATGTGTGGATACTATTCGCTCATTTGTATCCAAATCTAATGACCAAGTTCTCTTAAAAGTGTTCTGTATCAGGGTTCAGCTCATGAAGGCACAGG
The DNA here is from genome assembly GCA_902168405.1 of Peromyscus aztecus. NCBI lineage: Eukaryota > Metazoa > Chordata > Mammalia > Rodentia > Cricetidae > Peromyscus > Peromyscus aztecus. The sequence continues at coordinate 2,674 of CABHPQ010140115.1, read as the reverse complement.
TTAGTTTTACCTGTGTATTATTTCTTACACTTTTGAATTAAAATACTTATAGTCTCTTCATTCTTAAGTATATCAAGAGCAAGCTTGACCAAGAGATGGAGATTATTCTGTTGCTGCTGCTGCTGTGTTGTGAACACAATCTAAGCTACACTTTATCTCTCTGTGTGTCTTTTCTTGATTAGAAGAAAATATAAAGTGTATCTTTGGCTGTTCCATACTTAATAACTAGCATACTAGCTCATATATAGTAGAAAACCAATGTGTATTTACGGAGCAGTGTGCATTTCTCTCTTACTAAGAGACATTACATATGGAAAGATCTTTATTTTGTATTTAGTGATATCTGGAAGACTAGAGAATCCATAATACACACACTCCAATAGTTTCAGCAAATACTTTCCCTGCTAAATGTTAGATATTTTTTTATTCTGCTTCCAGGCTAGTATTTAATAAAGATAAACTAATTACAAGACCCTGTGAGGAAGGCAATGCTTTTGTCTATCCCCAAAATACAGAGACCAAATTGATATTATCATTGGCCACTCTATTTCTTGTAATAAGTCAGCTGCAGCTTTGATTGTAATATAAAAAGACGTAATTTATAGATGATCTAATTATAAACATTGTCAACAAGAGAGGACTCAATGTTTATTGAGCTGTTTTCAGAGCTCCATTGCAAAGAGGATGCTTAGCTTTAACCACAACGTGTAAAATTTATGGTCATCCAATAATAATCTTACCATTGCAGAGCTGACATTTTTAGCTTAGAAAATCATTGCTTCTAGCATCCTGCATTTTCATGTGAGAAAGTGAGTTATAGAATGTGGACAAGTCAATGTTTGGTTGGGAGAATTCAGGACTTTGTTCTTGTCATTTAATGAAGATACCAGTATGCCTCTATTGTTCACTATGTGACATGATATAATGAAACCCAAATATAATCAAATGTTAAATGAGTCCATCCATTAATGAAATGGAGAATAACTGATTCAAGTTAAATAATGGATCAAATAAACTGGGCCAGGAAGTAATTTTTTTGTAATAATTTCTTTTATTTTTTGAAATTATAAATTCAGTACATCATTCCCCATTTTTCTTTATTAAGAAATTTTTTATTCATTTTACATACCAACCACAGATCCCCCTCTCATCCTTCCTTCCACTCCTCCCCCAGTCTTTCCCCGAACCCACCCCCATCCCCTCCTCCTACAAGGGAAGGCCTCCCATGGGGAGTCAGCAGAGCCTGGTACATTCAGCTGAGGCAGGACCAAGCCCCTCCCCCTGCATCAAGGCTGTACAAGGTGTCGCACCATAGGCACTGGGCTCCAAAAAGTCAGCTCATGCACCAGGGATAGACATTATCATTGTTTTTAATTTAATTTAATTTTTTTGAGACTTCATACATGAAAAGTACATTACATCACTCTTTACTCTTTCTTTCCCTCCAACTCCTCCTCTTCCCCATTGATTACTTTTTTAATTATTGATGTTACATGTATATTCATATGTATATGTATATTTTTATGTATATATGTGTCACATGTATATATACATACATACATACACACACACACACACACACACACACATATATATATATATGCATAGTTTACTGAGTCTGTTTAGGTTTGCTTTTATGTACATACTCTTGGGGATGATCGCTTGGGATTGAACAATGTATGTGGAACTTGTCCTTTGAGGAAACTGATTCTCCCATTTCAATAGGCATTGACCACCTGAGGTTGTTCTGAGGGTAGGATCATGTGGTGTTTCCTCTGTTCACACTGGCATGTCAACTAGTGTTACCATTATGCTGGACTTTGTCAGGCAACCGTATTTTTAAAAATTCATGACGTAGTTCTCCTGTCACATAGAGAAGATACTAGCTTGTGGCAGATATCTTGTTTCTGGCTCTTCTTGTTCCCTTCTTCTACATGGATTCCCTTGAGATTTAGGTGCGAGGACTGCATTGCAGATATATCAGTTTGCGGGGAGCACTCGAAAGTTACTTATTCTCTTCAGTTTGACCAATTGTGGTCCTCTGTAATATTTTCTATTTGTTGCAAAAAGAAACCTCTCTGATGAGGGTTGAGAGCTACATTTATCTGTGGGTATAAGGATAAATATTTATATTGCAGTTAGAAACTTGGATTTCCTACCTGTCTCTAAGCTGCCTTGCCATAGGCCAAAGCAGCTTCTTTATTAACCAATGGTAACAACGTATCTTCACAGCATACAGAAAGACATCCTCCAGTAGGAACTGTATTAGAGGGTGGCAGCATTAGGAAGGTTGCGAACCACTGCTCTATATGGTAATGTAAGCAAATTGGTGTAAGGGGGTTGTCGGTTCATATTTCCATATATGCATCTATTTATATTTTGCTTGTCTTCCAATTGTGCCATCTGATTCCATTCTCAAGCAATTTATTTAAAAAGTCATTGCACTCTCTTGATGTGTAGTGTGAAGGGCTTCAGTAAAAAAGCATCGTACATTTTGTCTACATTGCACCACCTCTTACTCTTCTATTGTTAAAAAAAGTCATATACCCAGCAGCAACAAAAAACTCCATAAATTTCCTGAATTAGTGGGCTTTGCAAAAGAAATTGGAGACCACCCATTGGCTAAGAATTCCACCTACCTGTCGTTCAGACTGTGCTGGGTCCGCACTACAGT
>CABHPQ010140113.1:14596-59713 GCA_902168405.1 Peromyscus aztecus | reverse complement strand
GGCCTGTTCTACAGAGTGAGTTCCAGGACAGTCAAGGCTGTTATACAAAGAAACCCTGTTTCAAAAAACCAATAAAAATTTATAATGTATTTAGGAATTATACTGGATTAGTAAAACAATTATTATAGACTTTCCTTACTGAGTTGTGACTTAACTATTCCTGGGTAGTTGGCTAGGATTTCAGCACCAGGTATGTTTTTCTTCTTCTTGAGCAGGCCTTAAATCAAATTAGAGAACTGTTGGTTACTGTAAAAATATGTGTGCCACTCAATGTCATCATGTTATGCTGGTCATTGTGGTTCACAGAGGTGATAACTGGGTAGGTGTTGCTTCCTTCTCTTTTACTATGAAAAATAGTTCTTTCAGTGGATACTTTCAGGTCTTATGTAGGTTGGGCCCTGTGTCCAAAGTGCATGGTGTCTTCAGCAATAGGAACTTATTGTCCATCTCTTAAAGGGCACTGAGAGTAATAGGCTATACCTATTGGACAACCCTTACCAACAATTGAAGGAGGAGCTTCTCATGCCTGGTGTTGCTTTTTGTGTTACATAGTCTTGGCCCTTGTTTAAGGGAAGCATTATAAGCCCAGGTGAGTCTATTTTATTTGGACTATATAAGTGTTTATACAAAAAACCTTATATGTAATTTTAAGTAAATAGATAATAATATAATTCCTTATGACTTTTTCCAGATATCCTTTCTATTGTTTTACCCTCTTTTCTCATTTTCCTTTGGTATTGATACCACCTCCCCGATTAAAGATGTCCCCTATTCTGTTTTTCTCATTTTAAATTTTAAATCACGTGTACACTGCTAGTTCCCTCTCTATTGCTTCTCCACACTCCATGGCCCTATTTTACTGTCTTGTTTTCAACATTAAAAGGCTGTGTCCTCATATTGGAAGATTTGGAGCTAGGAAGTACAGATGAGAGAACTTGCTATCACACTTTCCAATTCCATCTATTGATGTGAAAAGTTCATGATTCAATTTTTCTTTACACAATGTATGCATATCACATATTCAGTATCCATTTGTTAATTGTGGAGCACTTAGGGTTTTTCCATTTCCTAGCTATTGTATATAGGACAGCAATGAACATGCCTGAGCAAGTATCTATAGAGGATGATATTGAGTCCTTCGGGCATATGCCAACAAATGGTACAGCTGGATCATATAGTAGATTTATTTTTAGGCTATTGGGAGTTTTTCACACTGATTTCCAGAGTGTTGTAATGGTTATAGACCCAGGAACAATGAATGGGGGCTCCCCTTTTCCCAAATTCTCTTCAGCATTTCTTGTTGGTTCTTCCATTGATCTTTGACATTATAGTTAGGGTAAAATGATATCTCAAAGTTGTTTTGATTTGCATTGCCCTAATTGCTAGGAATGATGAACTTTTTTTGAGATTTATTTTTAGCCACTTTTATCTCTTCTTGGAGAAACTCTCTGTTCAAATCTCAGTCCCAGTTTTGAATGGGTCATTTGTTATTTTGACTCTTTGTTTTTTGAGTTCACTATATATTTTAGATATTAATCCTCTGTCATATGATAGCTGGCAAAGAACCTTTCCCATTCTTTAGGCTTCCTTTTCACTTGATTGATTACTTAGTTGTACAATAGCCTTTAATTTTATGAAGTTCCATTTGTCAATTGTTGGTCCCCAAGTTCTAGGCCAAAAACTCCTTCCTTACCCCTATATCTTTAAGGGTACTGATTATCTTTTCTTCTATTGTTTCATTACTTCAGGTTTCACATTTGAAGTTCATTTTTTTGTACAAGGTGAGTGGTATTTGTAGTCAGATGTCTCCTTGTGCCACCAACTCACAAATAATGACATGGAGACTTATTATTAATTATGAAAGCTTAGCTTAGCTTAGATTTTTTCCCCCAACTAGCTCTTATAACTTAAATGAATCTGTTTTTATTAATCTATGTTCTGTCATGTGGCTCAGTTATCTCTCCTCTGTACCATATGTCCGACTTCTTCAGTATGTTACTGGTGTCTCCTTTACACCTAAATTCACACCAAGTTCCTCTCTCTGCCCAGAGTCCTGCCTGTTCTCTCTTGCTTAGCTATTGGCCATTCAACTCTTTATTAAACCAATCACTGTGACACATCTGCACACAGTGTAAACAAATATTCTGTGACAGATATTGGTCTAATTCCAGTCTTCTACAGGTAGACATCCATTTTCTCCTAGCACTATCTGTTAAAAATGCTGTCTTTATTCAAGTATGTGTTTTTGGTATCTTTGTCATACATATATATTTGTCAAATAATGACTATAGTTTTGGATCATGATATTTGAGTCTTCTATTTTGTCTCATTGATCTACATGTCTACTTTTGTGCCAAATCCATATTGGTTTTATTACTATGACTCTGAAATGTATATTAAGGCCTTAAATGGCAATACTTTGAGCATTGTTCTTTTTGCTCTGGGTTTTTTGGCTTTATGGCATCTTTTGTGGTTCACTATGTATTTGGAGATTATTAAAAAGAGTGGGAATAGTGAACATCCCTGGATTGTTCCTCATTTCAGTAGGATTGTTTCAAATTTTTCTCCATTTAGGATGATGAGTTTCTCATGTAGCTTGTATTATACTGGGGTATGTTCTCTCTACTTCTCTCACTATGACCTTTATCATAAATGCATGTTTGACTTTGTCAAAGGCTTTTAAAAAATCTATTGAGATTTTCATGCAGTTTATGCATTTAAGTCCATTTATGTGAATTATAGCATATATTGACTTGCATATATTGAACCATCCTAGCATCTCTGGGATAAAGCCAACTTGGTTGTGCTGGATAATCTTTTTGATGCATGTTTGTATTTGGTTTACATGTATTTTATTGAGCATTTAAAATTTGTAGCTGGGTTCATCAGGGTATTGGCCCATAGTTTGTTTTCTTCCTTCCTTCCTTCCTTCCTTCCTTCCTTCCTTCCTTCCTTCCTTCCTTCCTTCCTTCCTTCCTTCCTTCCTTCCTTTATACCTTTCTATCTTACTTTTTTATTTCTTACATCTTTCTTTGTTTCTTTCCTCCCTGTTTCATTCTTTCTTTCCTTCATCTCTCTTCACCTGGTTTTGATATTAGAGTGATACTGGCTTCATAGAAGAAGTTAGGGATTGTTCCTTTTGTTTCTATTTTTTAAATAATATTTTAAGAAGGATTAGCTATAAATCTTTTTTGAAAGTCTGGTAGAATTCACTGGAAATTCATCTGGGCACTTAGTTTAGTTTGAAGACTGTTTACTCTTTCAATATCATTTGTTTTACTTCTGTTTAGGTTGTTGAATTCTTGGTTTAGCTGATTCTAGTAATTTTTCCCTTTCTTTTAGATTTTACAGCTTAATAGAGTACAGATTTTTAAAGTATTTCCTTATAATATTCTAAATTTCTTCAGTGTTTGTTTTAATGTCTCCCTGTTCATTTCCAACTCTGTTAATTTAGATAATCTCATTATTTTTGTCAGTTGCACCAAAAGCCTGTCAATCTTTTCTAATCTTCCCCAAAAACACTTTTTAGATTTATTGATTATTTGCATGTTTTCATTTCCTTAATTTTGGCTCTGAAATCTATTGTTCTTTTCCATCTTCTTGGTTTGGCTCTCATTGGTTCTTTTTAAATTGCATTATTAAGTCATATATTTGTACTCTCTCTGACTTTTTAATGCAGATACTTATAACTATACATTTCCCTCCTAAGAATGCTTTTAATGTGTCACACAGGTTTTATTGTTGTGCTGTGTTTCCAATTTCATTTAATTTCAGAAATTTGTTTCTTGATTTCTTCTGACAGTGATGAGCTGTTTAATATCCATGAGTTTGTATACTTACTAGCAATTTGTTTGCTATTTATTTTAGGTCTTATTGCATTGTGGTCAGATAGGCTTCATGGGGTTATTTAAATCTTTCTAGATTTGCTAAGATTTGTTTTATGACTCAATATGTGATCTAGTTAAAGAAGCTCCCATGGGCTTCTGAATAGAATGTATATTCTTTGGTGTTTGGGTGAAATATTCTGTAGATATATATTTATATTAAGTCCATTTGATGTGTGATATTATTTATTCTGATGTTTCTCTGCTTAATTTTTGTCCCAATGTCCTGTCTATTGGAAAAAGTATGGTATTGAAATCAACTCTTATTAATGGATTGATGTTAATCTGTCCCTTTAATTCCAGTAGTACACATGTTATGAAATCAGATACATCAAAATTTGGTACACATATTTTTGTGGTAGAAATGTATTCTTGATTAATTGTTCCCTTGATTAGAATGAACTATTTTTCTTTATCCCTCCTGATCACTTTTAGTTTGACGTTTATATTTTGCCACATGTTAGGATAACAATGCCTTCTTGCTTCCTGGTCTCATTTTATTGGAGTATTTTTGTCCATCCTTTCACTTGAATGAAGTATCTATCTTTAAAGCTAAGATGAGTTTCTTGTACACAGTACATAGGTGGATTTTTTTTTGTTGTTGATCCATTCAGCAAGCTTATGTGTTTCAGTTGGAGAATTTAGGCTCTTATTATTTACAGTTATTATTAAAAGGTGTGTGTTGATTGCAATCATTTGTATTGTGTTTTGTTTTTGGTTGTTTGTGTTCTCAATGGTATTTCATCTTTCAGTGGTTACAGTTCCATTTGTTTTCTTTATTACAGTCTCATTGCCATGTTTATTCCTCTCTTCAGCATGATGCATTGCTTCTTGTATTTTATTTACCTTTGGGTTGCTGGATATAATTTGTTTTAGGATGTTTGTATTATGGAAAGTATTACTTTCTTCTTCAACTGTGACAGAAAGCTTTACTGGGAATAGTAGTCTATAGTGACAGTCATGGTATTTTAGAATGTTTTGCTCCAGGCTCTTGTTCAGAAACTTTACATTTACTACTAAGCTGTTCTTCAGATTGTCTTTTTCATGATACATGACTTTTGCTTTTTCTCTGGTAGCTTTCAATACTCTTTATTTGTTTTGTATATTTAGTGTTTGGCTTATGATAGGCCATGGGCAATTTCTTTTCTTGTCATGCTTATTTGGTGTTTTGTGCGATTTTTGTATCTTTGTGAATATATTGTTCCTTAGATTGTATTTATTTTCTTCTATGATTTTGTTGAAATGTTGTCTATGACACTGAGTTGGGATCCTTCTCCCTCATTTAGTTCTGTATTTTAAAGATTTTTAACAGAGTCCCGCATTTCCTTCAATTTCCTGTTCTGTGCTTTTAAATCTTTTTCATATTCTTTGCTTATTTAGTGGAGATCTTCTACTTTATCCTCAAGTCCTGATATTACTTCCTCTGCTTGATTCATTCAACATGTAAATCATTCTTTTGAGTTTTCTATTTGGGGTATGTTAATTTAAGCATATATTCTTTTTTCAGTGTTTCAATTTCTTTATTAAATTCAGTTTTCCAAATTCTGGATGGTCTTATTCCTTTCCATCAGCCTTATGTTTGTGGGTTTGTTTTTTTTTTTTGACATTACTTGGGCATTTGTTCTCTTTAAGTTCCTTCTCTAAGTTCATTTGATTGATTTATTCTTTAATTCTTTTAAGAAGTTTATGACTGTTCTTTTAAATTCTTTTTCCTGGGGTTTCTATAGCACTCAGAATTGCCTTCATCTTTCACATTGTTTGTATTTTTACAATGAGATCTGGACATGTAGACTTCATTTCTTATTTCTGTGTCTGATATAGACAGATTTGACTGGGAAAGAGCACAGAATGTGCAAGTTGGGCCAGAAGATTGGATAAGACTTAAAGTCAGCATTATATGCGATCTGGTCAAGACCTGTACTTTGGGGGGTAGATATATTTGTTGGGAAGGGTGCATGGAGTAGAGGAACAGGGGACTTACTAAACTGGAAACTGGGGCAAAATATGTTGGGTTTGGTTTGGCAGAGAAGTTAACTATGGCTCATGATGAGTTTTTAGTTGGGGAAGTTAGGGTCTTTGGAAAAAGCCATGTGGCTCTGCTTGTTCATTTTTCTTTGTTTCTGTGATACAATTTGCACAGTCGGTGGTTTGCACTTCTCTTACAGCTTTATTTGTGCATATTCTTATTGAACACACTACTCTTGATAGCTCAATGTGCAGTACCATTCAATGAGGAACAAAAAAAATGTTACAATAATATCAACATTAAACTACATGAGATATAAAAACACACCAAAAGCAATTAGGGCTCACAAATACAATAACAGCACCATTAAATGAAAAATGAGAAATTAATGTAAAATGGACTTTTAAGGTAAAAATAATTTCAGTTAAATGTGGATATAATAAATAAATGCAGGACAGGGAGGAGACAGGGAAGGCAAAGCAGAGAGTAGCAAATTAAAGTAACTGGAAGAATAATATCCTGGAAGTCACCAGGAAATAATCAGAGACTAGATGAGAAACACAGAAATGAGGAAAACAATGATTTCTCAATAATGAGAGTAAAACTTAGAAAAATGTAAGAAAGGGAATAAGTGGGTTTTTTTGTTAATGACAAAAAGAACAAAACAAAAAAGTGTAGAAGAGAAAGGCACAAAATACAGGGAGTATCAAAGAAAAAAAAGATTGTCTAATGATTTAAAATGCATAATTAGGTGAATGTATGAAAGGAAATAAGAAATAAAAAAATCTGTTTCAAATACTATGAAGAGAAAAAACACTGTTTAAAATGTTTTTTTTTTAAAAAAGGAAACATAAGAGACCAAAAGGATGGAATATTAAAGCATGCATAAGTATAACAATTTAAAAATCTTTTTAATTAAGAAAATTTTTTATTCATTTTATATATAAACCACAGATCCCACTCTCTTCCCTCCTCCTGCCTCCCAGCCTCCCCCCCCCCCCCCCCCCCCCCTCCCCGCAACCCACCCCATTCCCTCCTCAGACAAGGTAAGGACTCCCATGGAGAATCAGCAGAGCCTGGTACATACAGTTGAGACAAGTCCAAGCCCCTCCCCCTAGTCCAGTCCCATGGAGGCTCCACAACTGTTGATCTAAAGTTCATGAGTTCTCACTAGTTTGGTTTGGTTGTCTCTGTAGATTTCCTCATCATGATCTTGATGGCCCTTGCTTATAAAACCCCTCTTCTCTCACTTTGACTGGACTCCTGGAGCTTGGGCTGGTGCTTGGCTGTGGATCTCTGCATCTGCTTCCATCAATTACTGAATGAAGGCTCTATGATGGTAGTTAGGAAATTCATCAATCTGATTACTGGGGTAAGTCAGTTCAGACACCCTCTTCACTATTGATAGTAGTTTAGGCTGGGGTCATCCTTGGGAATTCCTGGGAACTTCCCTAGTACCAGGTTTCTCCCTATTCCCATGACGTTTCCTTCTATCATGCTCTCCTACTCCGTCCCTGTTCTAGCTTGACTATCCCATTCCCTTATGTTCCCATCCTCCATTCCCTACCCTTTATTACCCTCCACACCCAGTTTACTCATGGAGATCTTATCTATTTTCCCTTCTCAGGGTGATCCATGTATCCCCATTGGGGTACTCTTTGTTAGCTAGCTTCTCTGGAGTTGTGGTTTGTAGTCTTGTTATCCTTTGTTTTATATCTAGCATCCACTTATGAGTGGGTACATACCATGTTTGTCCTTCTGAGTCTGGGTTACCTCACTCAGGATGATATTTTCTAGTTCCAACCATTTGACTGCAAATTTCATGATGTTATTGTTTTTTACTGCTGAGTAGTACTACTCAGTAGTAGTTGTGTATATGTACCACATTTTCTTTATACATTCTTTGGTTGAGGGACATCTAGGTTGTTTCCAGGTTCTGGCTATTATAAATATAAGTTTTTAATGGGGAGTGCCATTGGGGTAGAATTAAATGTACTTGTCGATGTTTATCTTTGCTATGGTTTGTTATAGGGTTGAGATCTTTGTGCAAGTATCTACTGTCTTTCAGAGCTGTCCTTATGTTAATAATCCTTCCTTGCATGCAGAGGCCTATGATGGCCACTGTGAGAGTGTGTGCTGGGCAGATTCTCTCAATTTTTGGATACTGCTTGGCTCATTATTCATCCTTTAGGGTAGCTAATGTTTCAGCATGGAGTGTCTCCCAAGTGAGGACATGAAAGCAACCCTAGTACTGAGATCTGTAGAAGCATCACCCCATCCTTCATCCTTCAAAGCTTTAAGTATTAATCACTCCACTGGAAGAATTCAGCCATGATGTCAAAACAACCATTGAGGCTCAGATTGGGGGGAGGGGTAGGGTATCTATAGCAGAAAACATCTAATGGGTGTCTCCACCTTCTGAGCTTATGTTCAGGGACATCAAACTCCAGGGTTATTATCATTTGATGAGATCTGCTCCTGACATTCAAGAAGATGTGCTTTTCCCTAAGGATTTCACCTCCTGAGCTGAGCCATCTGCTGCCTGTATTTTTCATCATGTCAACATCTAGCCTCTTGTTCCCCACAACTGTCTCCCAGGGCTGTCAACCATGTTAGGGCTCTGGCTGATTAAACACAGGCTCCTTTTAGTCCTGTTGTTCCCTAGCCTCAGGCTCTTCAGGGTAGATCAGTATCATAGAATGAGTACTTTCTCAAGGTGGTGCTGAGCCTCTACCCCAAAGGTTGTACAAAGTGAGAGAAATGGGTCCATCAAAACCCACAACTAACTTTGAGGCTTGTGAGGCTATGAAAGGACTGAAAGGACTTCCCCTTGTAGCTAGTGTTTGACTTCACTTTCTCAACCATTGATAGGCAGATCCATTCTCCAGGCTCTCACCTTTTAGATAGAGCTGGAATTGGAATTTTACTTTTTATTCTGTAACAGTTGGATGTTCTTCAGTACAGGTTTGTAAGGACTTTTAGGAGTTTCTAGAAAATGTTCTCTGCTTCAGCTTCATCACAGTATTTTAGACACATCTCTGCAAAGAAATGTCCAGCTTCTAGACTTTATGCAGATTCATTATAGCTTACCGGCATAGTGAATGAAATAGCCTTATAGTACCTTACCAGATAATTTATTTAAAAATAGAATCAGTACTCAAAAAGTAATTTAAATTTTTTTCATGACCATACAGTAAAAACACACAATAGAATTTTATAAATGATCTAATTTCTGATGCATATTTCTTGTATAATAATAATTCTGATAGATGTTTTCACAGTTCACTGGTTCTCAAAAATTATTTTTCATCATTCTTTATAATACATACAACCATTTAACAAATACTACATTATTATTGATCATAGAGAGCGTAAGTCATACAGGCAGGCTGAGCTATAACAACTGATCACCCTGCTCTTTGATCAGGAAAACTGAAATTTGAAAAGCCCTATAATTGCTGTGCTCTGTGCTTGGTGCTCAACATTTTTAAGGGACCAAAAGGGTAACATAAAGATTACATCAGGTTACCAGGTTAATGGGAGAGGGCTATCTTTCTCCAGGAAACTGGAAGTGGAAAACTGAAATCTTTTTCTGAGGGACATGAGTAAAATGCACTTCCCAATACTGTTCTAGAGAAATATCAGATGCCAAATTCAGACAAGACAGCAGAATTCTAAGCAACCAGGCCAAAGACAAGCTTCATAAGCTTCTACTGGAAGAGAGAGCCAACAAAGAGTGAGGCTTCATCCTTCAATCCTCATGCTTTGTGCTCTAAAGGTCCTTAGAAAAAGTAAGAATTATCTTATGTGCTCATTTCTTGATCAAAACTTTCCATTATTTCTACCATTACCCTCTGGAGAGAATAAATACCCCAATGGGAAACTCAGCAAATGTACCTATAAATAGATGGGCTTCTTCTGGTTCGCACATGCATGCCTCCCTGGGAGTCTGGACATGCTGCTTTATGATTGACTTTTTATCTTTGTGATTTGATATAGTGAACAGAGGATAAAAGGGAAATTCAAGTTTTTCTTTAAATATAAAGAAACTGTAAATAGATTTACCTTAAGATGCAGCTATACCACTCTTGGGTATATACCCAAAGGACACCACATCCTACTACAGAGACAATCTGCTCTATCCATAATAGCAGGGAATTGGAAACAACATAGATGTACATTGATGGATGAAAAAAAAATTGTACATTTATATGGTGAAATGCTACTCAGCTCTTAAAAAACAAACAAAATCATGAAATTTGTAGGAAAATGAATAGAGCTAGAAAATATTCTAAGTGAGGAAATCCAGACAATGAGAAGACAAATATGGTATGTATTTTCTTATGTGTGGATGTTAGCTTTTAAATCTTCAACAAGCAGGCTACAATCCATATAACCACAGAAGTTAGGTACAGGGTAAGGGACTAGGAGGGAGGGTAGGATCTACTGTGGAACAGGAACTAGGATATATTAGTTATAGTTATAGTTGAAGATTAGATAGTTATAGTTTTCCTTGTTAAGAATTTTAGAAAAGAAACTCACTAAAGAGGTGTAAGTGTATATATTTGAAAGACATTATAAGATAGTTCTGTTAGTATTATAAGTTAGGATAGAAAGTGAATCAGGTACATTTTGGACTTACCAAAATAGGATAGATAATGGAATTATTTTCTCTGAGTTTGTCAAATGCAAATGGACTAGACATTGTTTAGGTATTTATTGCTTGTATATATTGTATATAGTTATTGTACTCTTTGTATATAGTTTTTCTTATATTAGTTATACCTTTTTTCCTTTTTTCTTTTTGTTAAAATAGAAAGGGGGAAATATGGTGATATTTTATTTGTGCTGAAATGTGATTTTATTTGTATGTTAATAAATAAAGTGCCTGGGAGTCAGAGCTAATAGCAAGCCATAGCAGAAGTCTGGCAGTGGTAACACACACCCTTAATCCCAATCACATGACAGGCAAATCTCTGTGTGTTCAAGGACACAGCCAGCATGGAGACACATGCCTTTAATCTCAATACCAACCATAGAAGACCTGGAGGTCTGTATAGATAGGCAGTGATGAGGAGGTCATGTGGTTGGGTTTACAACTAATGAGAAGGCAAAACAGGAAGTCAATAAAAAGACAGACACACAGGAAGTAGGTCTCTTTCTGAGGGGAAGGATGGCAGTGGCAGCGGGTGGTAAGAAGGCAGTCTTGGTCTCAGCTCTTGGCTACTGCTCTCTGACCTCTGGGACTTTTAACTCTGCATTTGGCTCTGTGTTTCTTATTTAATAAAACCATTGAGAATTATATCTACATTTGGTGCCCAACGTGGCAAGAATTCATTAAAAACCACTCGACTTGGCTTGGTGGCCCACCGGTTCCCCGGCTCCATGGCTCCCCGGCTCAGGCCAGCTTGGCCTAGGCCATAGGCCTGAATGACCATAGCTACAAGCAGTTACCTGCAGCTGGAGCTACTTGCAGCCAGATTGCCAACTCAAGCATCTTAGGCTTAACAAAAAGCCAGTGCTATGAACAACTCAGGCCCTGCCATGCTACCGGTCCAGCAGCACTCAACTGTAGCTGCAGTAGCTACAGCTGGAGCTGCTTACCACCGAATTATCAACTCACATGGTTGGAGCTTAAGGAAGCCACAGCTCAGGCTTGAATCGACTCAAGTGGGAACACGTGGCTACTCTTTCTTTCTTTCTTTCTTTCTTTCTTTCTTTCTTTCTTTCTTTCTTTCTTTCTTTCTTTCTTTCTTTCTTCCTTCCTTCCTTCCTTCCTTCCTTCCTTCCTTCTTTCTTTCTTTCTCTCTCTCTCTCTCTCTCTCTCTCTCTCTCTCTCTCTCTGGATTCCCACCTCAGACTCTAAGTAGTTGTTTTGAAATTCCCTCGGATTTCTACTGTTCTATGCAGACTTGGTAAGTCAATTAAAACATCAGATATTTTAAAGGAAAAACTACTTAAAAGAAAAATTTCTTTCCACATTAAAAAAAATGGGTATTATGTGTATGTTAGAAGAAAATTGGACTTTGTTTGATAAAATTTTAGGCAGTCTGAAAATGGAACAACTATATGAGAAGATTAATGTTGATGGGAAGTACATTACACCAATTATGCACATTATTACTTTCCTTATCCTTACTTTACTATTTAAAAAGATAGTCAATTCAAGTGCCAGGATAAAAGCTTTAGAAAAACCTGTTAAAATGAATTATAGAGAAATTCAGATTCAGACAGAAGAATTTAATGGTAAAATTATTTCAAGATTGGATTATAAGGTGACAGAAAGAAAGTCTGTTTTCACACAATCACCCTCAATTTATCCAGTAACTATACAGCAGCTTCCTGGTCAAGTGAATGCACAAAATATTTTGACTCCAATTGAAATGTTAGATTTAAGAAAGTTTAAGAAGGCAATAGTATCTTATGGCATGCATTCATCATTTGTAAAGCAAATGTTAAATTCCTGGTCAACTTATAATAAGATTATACCACAGGGCTGGCGAGAGCTGGTACATGCTGTCCTGGAACCCAGGGCACAGCTGCAGTGGCGTATGTGCTTCAAAGATGAAGCTAAAAACATAGAAAATCAGTGGAGGGCTAGAGGTGTGCAAATCTCCCAGGATCAGCTTGTTGGCAAAGGCCAATACGCTGCAATACAAAGACAATGTTTATATGATAACCAAACCCTAATTCTATGTTGAATGGCAGCCTTGAATGCATGGGACACAATTGAGGAAGCAGGAAAGAAAACTGAGTCATTTACAAAGGTTATACAGGGCCCAAAAGAATCCTTCACGAATTTCTTACAAAGACTGACTTAAACTGTAAAACAAAAGGTCCCGAATTCAGAAGCTAGCCAGATAATAATATAATCTTTGGCCTTTGAAAATGCGAATGCAGCATGCAAGAGAATAATCAGGCCGTTAAAGGCAAGATCTGCACCCTTAGAAGATTGGATTAGAGACACTTTTAATGTTGAGGCTCATGGTCATGATGAAATGTAGGTAAGAGAAGCAATTTCAAGAGGTTTGAGGGATGTCAGATGTTTTGGATGTGGAAAGCAAGGACATTTGAAAAGGGACTGTAAACAGGGCATTCTTAGAAACAATGTTTCTTCAAGGAAACAATGGCAACAGAATGCCCCTTCCTTTTGGAGTATGCAGAAAGTGTGGTAAGGGTAAACATTGGACTAATGAATGTAGCTCAACAAGGGACAGACAAGGTAATCCTTTGCCTTTGCCATTGGGAAACTCCCAGAGGGGCCTCAGGCAGCCCCCACAGCAAATCCAGTTCAGACCTTTCCTGAAATCTCAGAAGAAACCCCTACTCAGAGCAATTAAATAACCAAATACCTATTGGAATAAAACAGGCTGCTTGGGGTGATGGAACAGCTGAGACAGAGAGAACAGAAAATTCAGGAGAAAACATAAAGACATTTTTTGGCAAACTTCTATAAATGAACAAAGACCAAAATTAACAATAAAAATAAATGGTGTTTTGTTGTCTGGTCTGGTAGACACAGGTGCTGACATGACCATAATTGCACCAGAATACTGGCATCCAACTTGCCCTCTTCAGGAGGTAAACGTTCAGTTGTTAGGAATTGTGACATTATCTCAAGTGAAACAGAGTGCAAGATGGCTCAAATGTATAGGTCCAGAAGGACAGAGAGGAAAATTTAAACCATATATGGCTAACACAGCTATGAACTTGTGGGATTGAGACCTGTTATAACAATGGAATACTCAGATTAACATACCTCCAACCTCAGAAACAAATCAAACTAGCACATGTTTCTGAGAGAAATATTAGAAGATATTATTCTAATGAGTGGTCACCAGCCATCAAGATTGTATAAGAACAGGGCACAACAACTGATGATCTTCCAAAGTCACCAACAGCTCTACCTTTAAAATGGTTAACAGACAAGCCTGTATGGGTTCAGCAGAGGCCTTTAACAACAGAGAAACTTCAGATTTTAGAAGAGTTGGTAGAAGAGCAGTTGAATGCTCAGCATATTGAAGAATCAACCAGCCCTTGGAATTCTCCTGTATTTGTTATTAAAATGAAATCTGGTAAATGGAGAATGGTAACAGACCTTAGAGCAATTAGCAAAGCAATTCAGCCAATGGGCTCTCTACAATCTGGAATTCCTTTGCCTACTCTGTTACCAAAAGGATGGCCTCTTATAGCTATTGATTTAAAAGACTGTTTCTTTTCAATACTCTTACAAGAAAAAGACAGAGAAAGATTTACCTTCACGGTGCCTACTTATAATAATGCTCAACCAGTTAAGAGATATCAATGGAGGGTCCTCCCACAGGGAATATTGAATAGCTCAACCCTGTGCCAATATTTTGTACAACAGCCATTGGAAGTGATACATGAAAAATTACCTAAATCTATAATTTATCATTATATGGATGATATTTTACTAGCTGACTCAAATGCAGATACTTTACAAAGAATGTTTGAAGAAATAAAGAAAATTTTGCCTTGCTGGGGATTACAAATTGCTCCCGAAAAGATACAAAGTGGAGATTCTATTAATTATTTAGGATATAAAATATGTCTATAAAAATTAGACCCCAAAAGGTGCAAATTAGGAGAGATCTATTACAGACTCTTAATGACTTTCAAAGATTATTTGGAGACATTCTCATCTACGAACTATTGTGGGGTAAAAAATTATGAACTGATAATTTGTTCAAAACCTTAGAAGGTGACAGGGACTTAAATAGTCCAAGAGAATTATCACCTGAAGCTGAGAAAGAATTGGCCTTGGTAGAAAAGAAAGTGCATGATCCAAAGCTGGATTGCATTTTGGTTATTTTATCCTCTAGGCATTCTCCTACAGGAATATTAATGCAGAGGGAAGATATTATATTGGAATGGATATTTTTTACCAAATAAGTGGAATAAAAACTTAAAAACTTATATGGAAAAAAAATCTCTGACTTGATTTTGAGAGGAAAAATGAGACTTTGTCAATTAGCAGGAATAGACCCAGCAGAAATTGTTGTACCATTAGCCAAGGAGGACATTGAAAAATTATGGTCAGAAAGTGAACCTTGACAAAGAGCTTGCAATAATTTTTGGGAGAAATTAACAGCAAATATCCTAAAAGCAATAGAATTGATCTTATAAAGAGAGCTGATTGGATTTTGCCTCGAATTGTATGTAGAGCACCCATATCTAGAGTTCATACATTTTATACAGATGCAAACAATCAAGGAAAGGCAGGTTACAAATCAGAAAATTTAAGTAAAGTGGTTCAAAGTCCTTATAATTCAGTTCAAAAATCAGAATTGTATGTTATTCTGTTGGTATTAATGGATTTTTCAGAACCTCTCAACAGTTACTGAAATAGTATGCTGAAAGAGTGGTATTACATATTGAGACTGCAGAATTTATCCCTGATGCTTCAGAATTAACTTCACTATTTATTCAATTACAATATATTGTAATATTATATTGGAAAAGGTGTAATCCTTTATATATAACTCACATCTGATCCCATACGGGTCTGCCAGGCCCTCTAGCACAATGTAATGATGAGATTGATAAATTATTGATAGGAAATGTGCTGGAGGCCTCAGAATTTCATAAAAAAAAAAACATCATGTCAACAGTAAAGGTTTAAAAAAGGATTTTTTCATAACCTGGCAACAAGCCAAGGAAATTGTAAGGAAATGTCCTACTTGTTCCTTTTACAACCAGATGCCATTACCAGCAGGATATAACCCAAAGGGTACTCAGAGAAATGAAATCTGGCAGATGGATGTGCTTCACATTACAGAATTTGGAAAATTGAAATATGAATACCATACCATTGATACTTATTCAGGATTTCAATGGGCAACTGCTTTGAGTTCTGAAAAAGCTGATTCTGTAATCACTCATTTGGTAGAAGTTATGGCCATCATGGGTATACCTGCACAAATCAAAACTGACAATGCTTCAGCATATGTCTCTGGTTAAATGAAGCATTTTTTCCTTATTACAATACAAACATATTACATGTATACCACATAATCCTACAGGTCAAGCAGTTATAGAAAGATCAAACAGAACTCTAAAGGATATGCTAAATAAATGGAGAGGGGTAACAAAAACCCCCAGAAATAGACTGCATAATGCTCTATTGACTTTGAATTTTCTCAATGCTAATGAGAAAGGAACAACAGCTGCAGCGAGATATTGGATAATAGAAAAAAAACTACAGAATTAAATCAGCCTATACACTTTAAGGATGTGCTGACCTCAGAATGGAAACCAGGATATATGTTACGTTGGGGACGAGGTTTTGCTTTTCTTTCTACAGGAGAAGATAAGCTGTGGATACCATCAAAGCTGATAAAGGTTCGATTTGAACAAGAGAGACCTCTTAATTAGAAGAGGTGATAGTTCATCAACCAGCGTGACCATCCAATTTGAACTAACTTATACCAATAACACATGCCTTTTCATTTAATCAGATACAACCTTCCAAAAGGGAACCTCCACAAAATTAGTCTTGGGGAAAGGTTTTTGTTTTTGTCTTTTAGGAGAATGAAGGCTAAGGTATCTGAAGAACACTGGACAAATGAGACATCTGAAGAAAAAGGAGAAATCATCTAGAAAAAATGTCCCAATAAACAGAGTAAAATGGCCTATTGGTATATCATCTATAAAATTTCGTAAGTCTTCCTAAATGTTTGTTTTTGCTCTTCTCTAAAGACATTTAACACTATTGGTCTTCTTGTAGTCCCAGTTCAATTAAAATTTAAAGCTGACTTTGGAGTTGGAGAATGGCTCTCTCTTTCTTTAAACCCAAGCATGTTGTTAAAAGGAAAATACGAACTCCCTGTATCATGCCAGAAGAAAGAGTCATCTTCTGATATGGTACAGGAGGAAAACCAAAAATAAAATAAAATAAAATAAAAAATAAAAATATTAAGGGACTATTCTATTACTATTAATCTCAATTCTTTGATTCTATTCTGATTCTTTAAACTTTTCTTAAAGTGTGACTTTTATATCAAAATTTACAAGATTAATATATATATACATATATATTAAATTTGTTAAGATATTAATGGTCATATAGAGTACTAACTACTTCTAGAAAAAAGGTTATAATTAACTGGCTATACATGTCTTTGTGTTCGAGTCTTTATCAGTTTTCTGCAGGAAATCATGGCCAGGCCTAACATCAAATTTGAAGTCTCCAGGAAGAAGATGGGGCCCCACAAGAACAACAATTCCATGTGGACAATAATAATACCACTAAGCTGACAAACATCATCTACAGATCAGCTTTGGACTACAAACTCCTCAGAACAATTTTGAGATGGCTAGCTGAGATGATCCAGTTGCAAAGACTACTTGCATAAGGACTTGAGATAAGTCCTGAACTTTAGCATTATGCACAGACTGGACAACAAAGAATATAGCTACCTTTCCTAGAATTTGACAATTAACCCAAAATTTTTCTTTTCAGAATAAAGATACCTTCACCCACATACCAGCAGGAAGCAATTTTAACAATACGACACCCACATTCCCAAAGAGGTGGTGTGGGTGGGTGGTTTTTTGGTCTTTTAATGGGTTTTGGGCCTGGGATAATTTTCATTGTTTAGGAGGGTTGGTTACAAGTTGTTGTTACAGGCTAGGAAAAGGACTAAGCAAAGGAGATTAGATTTATTGTTCTTGTTCAAAAAAATATGGAAATGATAGAATAGAGGGTAGATTATTGAATCTACTCAGAAAAACAAAGAGAAGATATAGATATGATATAGATAAAAGATAGAGTATTGAATGTACTTTTAAAAGACAATTACTAGGTTTAAATACTTTACATTGGATTGGATTTTTGCATATTATATACAAATTATATATATTGAGATTGATATTGTTAGAAAATGCTATATGTATATTTCTAATCTTGTTCAAGATATTTTACTTATACTGTTCATTTAACAATGTAATGCAATTTGCTGATTTTTGAATGTTATTATTACCAACTATTAGGATATAAAGAAATGAAGGTTAGTAGTTAGACATTACAATCAAACTGGTAGTCATATTAGATATGTTTTCAAGATCAAGCTGATATATTTAGATACACAGGTCATCTTCAGTCCCTTCAGAGATCTATAGAATATGGCATTTAAAATGTTTTAATAACTTAGAAATTTTTTTCTTTTTTTTAATGACTATGAGACATGTCAGCTCCTGGCAGTACCAATCTACTTCAGAGAAAATATGGGCCTTGAAGAAACTGCATATGGAGTTAACTTTCATTGTGGCAAAATTTAGCCACTGGATAACAAAGTATCTTCAAATCGACTGCTGACAAACAGGACAAAATGGACAGACAGGACACGAAACAAAGGACTACCGATTCTTGCCAAGACAAGTGTGGTTGTGGCTTTAACAAAAGGCATCTTCTGAGGCCAGGACAATATAGTATCATCCCTGAAGTGACCTTCACAATCTGGAAAAGGTACAGTGCCTCTTTCTTTAAAGGCAGCTGTACTAGCAGTAGACCGATGGCTTCTGATGTACAGTGGAACAGCAGCTGCAACAGTTATTCTTGAAAGAGTAACTAAGCTGACAGAGTCTAACCCCTCAATGATAGACTGGAATTTAATAGAGGGATGTGGAGAAGAATGGGATGCTGAGATGAAGACACACAGACAAGCCAAGAAGAATGGACAGCTGAATTAAAAAAACATCAACAATTTCCAGAATTTAAAATCCTGAATCATGACAGGACACTAGTGGAATTCAAGTATTTCTGGTACATGGACTGCTCTCACCAAATGAGAGGTCGAACTGTTAGCCTTGTGTACACCCTACTTCACAAATGAGACTGTCAGATACGCTAAGCCTATAGGCTGAAGATGATGCCCCAATGCTGCGGAGAAACCCCAGGTGACTGTTGTCCAGGGAGCTGGCTGTTTCTGTCAACTCACATTTTTTTGGAAGCTGCTTGCGTGCACTTCCTTTTTTTTTTTTTTTAGGTAATATTATTTCCTTCTTGGGTCTCTGAGGGAGTTGAAGATTAGTTATAGTTATAGTTATAGTTGAAGATTAGATAGTTATAGTTAGTTAAAGATTAGATAGTTATAGTTTTCCTTGTTAATAAGTGGATTCTAGATATAAAGCAAAGAACAATCAGAATGCAACCCACAGAACGAGGGAGGCTATATAGCAAGGGGGACCCTAGGATGACTGTGGCTTATAATAAGTTTTGGTTTTACTCAATTACTGGGCAAGCCTCAATGAAACATTTCACTATTAGGATAAGAATTTATACTGTATCAAGCTGATAATAGAAAAATAAATAAATAAATAAACAAACAAACAAACAAACAAGAGTTGAATTTTAAAAACAACTCAGCAATAATCAGACAGTTAAAATAATGGTGACTAAATTACCTATAGCCCTTCCCACCTTGGCGGGTGGTTATAAAGGTCAGGTTGGATGAGTCTGGGCTAACATGTCCTGAACATCAGTTCTTACAAGGACAGAAGGTGTTGGGATCCTGGGGAGATGGCCTGAGGCAGAGACAGAGGAACAGGAACTCTAAGACATGCATCACTGTGACAAATACCTGAGTGAACTTAAAAAGAGGAAGGGTTCATTCGGCTTGTGGTTTCAGAGATTTGCATCCATGGTTGGTTGGTTCTGTTGTTTCAGGATAGAGTGAGGCAGAAGATTGCAGTAGTGAGCATGAGGTGGAGGCAGAGCAGTCCACATCATGATGTCCAAGAAGCAGGGAAAGACAGTGGAAGGGAAAGGGCAAAGAGCCATCCTTCAGAGGATGCCTCTGGTAACCTGTTTCCACAGCCAAGCCTTGCCTGCTACCCTCTCTGTCACTCTCAACCACGCCATGCATGAATCCAGTCATGAAATCAGAGCCTGTATGATCCAGTCACTTCCCCAAAGTCCAACAGCTAGCAAACAAGTCCACTGTTATGGAATATTCCTTTACACTGTGTGAAGATGTGTCACTATGATTGGTTTAATGAAAAGCTAAATGGCCAATAGCTAGGCAGGATGTATAGCAAGGACTTCTAGACAGAGAGAGCTCTGTCTAGGAAGAAGGCAGAGTCATCAGCCAGATGTGGAATAACCAAAATGGGCATAATGGAGATGAGATAATGAGCACATGGAAGAATGCAGATTAAAAAATAAGAGTTAATTTAAGTTATAAGAGCTAGTTGGAAACAAGTCTAAAGAGGTGTAAGTGTATAAATTTGAAAGACATTATAAGATAGTTCTGTTAGTATTATAAGTTAGGATAGAAAGTGAATCAGGTACATTTTGGACTTACCAAAATAGGATAGATAATGGAATTATTTTCTCTGAGTTTGTCAAATGCAAATGGACTAGACATTGTTTAGGTATTTATTGCTTGTATATATTGTATATAGTTATTGTACTCTTTGTATATAGTTTTTCTTATTAGTTATAACTTTTTTCTTTTTATTAAAATAGAATGGGGGAAATATGGTGATATTTTAATTGTGCTGAAATGTGATTTTATTTGTATGTTAATAAATAAAGTGCCTGGGGGTCAGGGCTAACTAATAGCAAGCCATTTAGCAGAAGTCTGGCAGTGGTAGCACACACCCTTAATCTGATCACATGACAGGCAGATCTCTGTGTGCTCAAGGATACAGCCAGCACATGCCTTTAATCTCAATACCAACCATAGGAGACTTGGAGGTCTATATAGACAGGCAGTGACAAGGAGGTCATGTGGTTGGGTTTACAACTAATGAGAAGGCAAAACAGGAAGTCAATAAAAAGACAGACACACAGGAAGTAGGTCTCTTTCTGAGGTGAAGGATGGCAGCGGCAGCAGGTGGTAAGAAGGTGGTCTTGGTCTCAGCTTTTGGCTACTGCTCTCTGACCTCTGGGGCTTTTAATTCTGCAGTTGGCTCTGTGTTTCTTATTTAATAAGGCCTTTCAGAATTAAATCTACAGAACAGGAACTATGGTATATAATTATGGATGGATGGGGTATTGGAATAGGAAGATCAAATGGAAAGGAAAGAAAAGAGTGGGGTAAGGGAGGAAAAACTAAGGGCCATTTGGAGGCTCATATGGAAACTTACTACAGTAGAAGCTTCTTAAAATATATACATATAAGAAAGAAATCTAAATGGAATCACCAAAAAACAGGGAGACAAAGCTCAAACTGGACATCCCTTACCACCAAATAAAACCTCCAGTAACTTAACGGGTTATATCTACCTGAGCTGTTAGCTAAAGGGGCCCCATGGAGACCCCTAAACAATACAGGCTATTGTCAAGTCTGTTGGTTGCCCTCCCCAAATCGATTGCAATGCCCTGTTGCCAAAGACAGCACCTCCATAGCTCACTGAACATGGAGAAGTCTAGCTGTACTAGTCTATAGCCTTCACCCCATATGCTAGTTTTCATGGCACTGGAAGGTACTCTTTACACTACCAGAGGAGAAAGATAAACACCAACCTAGCTACAAAATAGTCGGTTTCCTGTGGTGACTTGCCTATAAGATATACTGGTGCAATGATGTTACAAAAATTATGAGAGTAACAAATCACTATCTGATTGGATTTAAGGCCCACTTCATGAGGTGAATCTCATGCCTAACACTGGGTGGCCAAGAACTAGGTAGGCCATGGACTTAGGGGAAACCAAATACTACTGTTCTGTTAAAGGAACACAGCAATGAAATGACTCCTAACAAACAAACGAGAATAGGACAAGACATACAAATAAAAGATAGATGATGAAAAAGTACAAGAAACACACAGATGCAGAGGCACACACTCACACACACCAAAAAATCCCATAAGAACACAAAATCAGAAGCCATAATATATGACATACATAAGCAAACCATAATATCACATATATATGTACATATACAGCATGGAAGCTTAATTTTTTTCACAAAATTATCAGATACCAAAGAGATTTTGTTTTGTTATATAGTGATGCTTGTATGTATAGTTCTAATATTTCTGTACTTGGATCTTTCAAAAGTTTCCAGTGGGTGCTGTGATATTTCTCATCTGTAACACACACATAAAACCTTGGAAAAGCTGATCCCCTTCTCCTAACAATGACAAGGTGTACTGGAAATAACTTGGGTGGAGATGGGGACAATGTGAGATTATTAGTGGGCAGCTGGTCAATCCCAGTGACTCTTGCATTCCCTGGAGATAAAATAGTCCCCTCACTAACCAAGGAGAAGACATCAAATTGGATTATTTTAAGGAATATCTATTAAAAAGAGACTGTGCACAACCCTTTTCTCAAAGATCATGATCCTCAGTAAATTATGCTTTCTGTTGCATGATTGCTATTATCTGAATCAGTATTAATAATTTTTAGTCTATTAAAGCAAATGACAGGAAGATTGTTTATGGCAGAGAATAAACTG
Source organism: Peromyscus aztecus (assembly GCA_902168405.1). Taxonomy (NCBI): domain Eukaryota; kingdom Metazoa; phylum Chordata; class Mammalia; order Rodentia; family Cricetidae; genus Peromyscus; species Peromyscus aztecus. Next base: position 37,436 of record CABHPQ010140113.1, on the reverse strand, counting down.
AAGCTATCCAAGAGCCCTTCACCGGGCCCTGTAAGGGACACAATGGAAAATGGGGGTTATTGTGGTGATCATGCAGGGCCACAGCCTTTCATGAATTTCTTAGTAGTAAAATGGTTCAGTATTAAGAATGATGGAGAAACTTGAAATCTGAAGTATGTTTTATTTTATGTGAAGAGGAAACAGGTTTGAATTATACCCGCATGGATTCATTTAGCTCTTTTTTCAAATAAATATTTTGAATGTAATTTAAGTGATTGTTACTGTGCTGTTGGGGTCACAGAGTTGAGTGGCACAGCCCTGTTCTTGTGTACTTCAGATTCTAATAGCACTGGATCTGGGCAGCAATAAGCAAACAACAATTTCAGTGGAGGTAAGTTTACGTGGACTTGAGTGCAAAGAATAGAGGGAGACAGACCTGTGATGTTCAAAACCTCAGACATAAAAGAATGGAGGATGAGGAGGGCAGCGTGTACAGTGGGGTCATCTCAGGGACAGACTGGGGTGAGGAGGGCAGATGTGCAGTGGGGTCATCTCAGGGACAGACTGGGGTGAGGAAAATTTTTCAGAAGAAATTTTTCCTGTCTGTACTTATCTCAAAAAGATGCTCAAACTCCAGTGTGTGCATTCAGCTCAGAGGAAAGCAGTGGTATCACTAATAAGATCTGGATGCTTCAGTGTTACACTTGTCTACACACATGTGCTTCACAAACCTCAGCCCAGACAGCATACTGCAAAGGTTGGAATGCAGAAACAACTCTGACATCTGGTCAGTGTTCTGTGGCAGTTGGGGGGTGCACACAGATGTAGGGCAGAGACAATCTCACACTATTTTTGTCCTTTTAGAAAAGATACCTTTTTCTTTTTTTATTATGTTTTTATTATTTAAAACAATTTTAAGATTTAAATATATTTTGATCATATCTTCCCCTCCCTCAAGTCCTCCCAGATCCTCCTCCCTTCCTCATTTTTTCTTACAAATTGTGTTATAAAAGCAATTTCTTTCTGTTATTGAGGTAATTTATTTGAAAATGAGCTTACAACTATTTTTAAAATTCTCATCTTCTTCCTTTAGTGTGGTAAATACCAATAGATAAGGATTTTATAAAAAAAAGTTTTGGGGGATACTTTTTAGTAGTGTTATGAGGCCTTGAGATAAGAATAATTGCAAAACTATCATTATTTCAAAGAAGCAGGGTTTGAGTCCTTTCACCATCTACTAAGAATATGGCCGTGGCCCAATTACTAAGTATCCAAATGGCCCATTTGCTCTCATGGAACATGCACTCCTGAATTGAGACCTTGCAGAGTCACCATGTGGGAAGAATGAACACACTGGTCACCAGCTTGGTCTGAATGACATCAGCCTGGAATAGACAAATCATTAAGACTTCCCCATATTTCCCTTCTTTATATTCATGCTGATCTTCAATAATAGTAATGGTTCTCAGTTACCCAATGGCTAGTTTTATGAATGGTAACAAGTCTTGTAATCACTTGTTTACCATTCATAAAAACAAGTCTTACTACTCTGCCATTTTTTAAGTATCGATTTCCTTAAATCCAGATGCCATACAGTCAGAAAACCTTCTACTGAGCCCAGACTCCCAGGCAGAACCTGTTGTAATGAGTCCCAAGGCATTTTCAGGTTGGTCAACTTGAGTTTAGAAGCTGAAAGTTTAGGCAAACACATAATATTGAAAGCCACAGCACCCTCTGTCTACCACTTCCAAGGTACTAACACTACGTGAAAAGGACTTTGGGAGCTTTGAGTTTCCTATTTGCCTGTTCCTTAACTCTGGGTATAATGGGAAGCTCTAAAGAAGATTATAAGGTAATGATGTATTAGGATTAATGCTTCAAAAATTATTTTTATTAAGGTAATGGTTTTCTTATAAGATTATGCCACAAATTAGACAACATTTTCTTGTAGCAGAAGTTCTGCATATGCAAGGCTGTCTAGAAAGATATCACTATCTACTTTAAAATATTGATTCTTCCAAACAAGTAGTTATGGTCCATCAAACAACCTGCTTAATGTTTATTTCAATTTTTATCCAGTTAAAATTAAGAATTTTTAAATAATTAATTCTTGAATTTTGTGCAGGGGTGTAGGTGTCTTTGAGAGAATAAACTTACATGAAAAATACAAGCTAAGGATCCCACCTTTGGTTTGTGTACAGTAACTGTAGCTGCTCAGATTTTTCCAAGTGGGACTTGCTACAACAATCGAGTGTTGTGGTACTAAAGACACAAAGGCATTCATAAAACACAACATTAGAATGTTTTAGTATTGAGTAACATATTCAAGAAGTGACTTGGCCATTTTAAAAACAATAGGAAAGTTAAAGTTAATTTCACACAAATAATTGATGTTGACATGGATGTCACTCACTGGAATATAGCACCCACATTCCCACCCTGGAGATTACATAATTACCCATGTGCTCCGGCAATCTGTACTTATATTCTAGGCCTTTCTAGATTTATCTGTTCTGAGATTCGTGCTTTGGTTTTGATCACTTGAACTTTTGACATTCTAGTGTGTTTGTGTGTGTGTGTGTGACAGAATATATCATGCATTGTGTATTTCCCTGCCCATGGATATAGGGGTTGTTTTGAAAGACTGCATGCAATGTCACAGCATGTTTGTACATGTCTCCTTGAAGATATTCCTAACTTTCTCTTATATGTTCACCACTGGAATGTGTGCCTCTTATCTAACACTCTCTCTCTCTCTCTCTTTCTCTCTCTCTCTCTCTCTCTCTCTCTCTCTCTCACACACACACACACACACACACACACACACACACAATTTGAGCATGCATACTCTTCTTACGTGTTCAGAGTTCTTGTCCTTTTATACAATCTTCATATTTGTTATTGGTGGATTTTCGTTTTATTTTCAGTATAAATACATTGTTGTTTTCATTGAGTTTTAAATTTTAATTTCCTTCACAACTAGTTAGATTGAACATCTGCTCACATGTTGTTATTTAAATTTCTTCTGGTCATTTTATTAGTTTATTTGTATTGATTTACAGAAGTTTTTCAATTATTATATCATGACTATTAGATTTGTTGAAATATTCTTGTTATGGTGTTGTGTTTTCATTTTCATTATAGGAGCCTATGCTGGTTACTTTTGTCAATTTGACACAGACTAGAGTAATTTGAAAGATGAGAACCACAATTGAGAAAAGGCCTCTGTAAGATTGAGTTGCTATGGGATTTTCTTAATTAGTAATTGATGGGGGAGGACCCAGCCCACTCTGGGTAGGGACACCCCTGGGTTGGTGGTCCTGATGTGTGTAAGAAAGCAGAATTAATGAGCATGAGGACAAATCCAGTAAGCAGCACCCCTTCATGGCCTTTGCATCAGTTCCTGCCTTTTTCTCCTCTGTGAGTTCCTGTCTTGACTGATGAACAATGATGTGAAAATGTAAGCCAAATAACCTGTTCCTTCCAGACTTGATAAAACACTTGTCATGGTGTTTTATCACAACAAAAGTAATCTTAACTAAGAGCCCATTGTTGGATGGAAACTTAGAAGTTTAAGATTTACTTATTATTATTTATATGTATTTTATATGTATATATTATTTTATATCTTGAATACATGATTCTAAATATAAGTATTTTACCTGCATGTATGATTGTTCAGCACAACCCTGCCTTGTGCCCACAGACCAGAAGAGGGTGCTAGATCTTTTGTAACTTGAATTCAGATGGTTGATGGGAGTTGCTGTGTGATGGGAGCCAAACCTGGAGCCTCTGTAAGAACAATAAGTATTCTTAATCACTGAGCCATCTCTCCAACCCTGAATTTTAAAATCATGTCAGTGACCCAATAAGTCTCTTCTCCTGGCCTTTTTTCATCTTTCTAAATAAACCCCTTTCAATTTTCATATTGAAATTTTTGTGTATTTTGTTCTAAGAATTTTAAAGTTTTACTCTTCACTTATTGAATGTCAGTCTACTCAGAATTAGTTCATGTATTTGCAACACATCAATTTGCAATGCCTGCATCATATACAGTTGCCTGATACACTGACTGATTTGTGTATCCCTCAGACAGTTTTGTACTACCCCAGCAGCTCTGTGACATTAAGAACCTCTATGAGCGATAAGGGAAGGATTTGTTGTTGTTTGCAGTGTCGCACTCTACCACTGAGTCACATCCCAGCCTGTTAGTGTTGACTATTGTTTTCAACACTCCTTTGGCTTTTCTTGACCACTTCATCTTCTGCAGTGTAAGTGCTAGGTATGCTCTATAAGAATTTGTTATTTTAAATGGTATCATCTGGGGACTTTGAGATTAATTTTGGGAAATATACTTCATGATGATTAGTAGTGCATATTTTATTTAGATGTATTTATTAGATCTGTCATTCCATGTTGATCACTCCTAGTCTGAAAATTAAACATCCCAAATATACTAACATCTGAAATGTCTTGAATACATGATTCTAAATATAAAAGATTCTGGAAAAGATGAAACTTTTGATAGAGTGCACAGGACAGTGATTGCCAGGTATAAGTGTGAAGAGGCAAAGCATGGAGAATTTTAGGCCACTCTGTACAATGATAGACATATAATTTTACATTAATCTGAACCCAAAAGGAAGCACAAAGCCAAGAGTGAGCCCACTTGTAAGCTCTGGGTTTAGGAGTCTGTTACAATTGCTATAACAGAATCCTCAAGCTATATATCTTATAGACACAGAGATTTACTAAATTTATTTAGATAATTTATTTAGATTTATTTATTATCTAGTTGATTTATATAATTGACTAGATTATTTCTTTAGTTTTCCCAGATTTGGAAACTAAAAAACCCAAGACTTGATGGTGCCATTCTTCCATGAATGGTGAGGTCTTCTTTGTCTATGTCACAACATGATAGATTGCACCATGGAAAGACAGCATAAAAGACAGATCACATGATGAGGCAGGAAATCAGAAAGTAAAGATGAACTGGCCTTTTTCTTTTCTTTTCTTTTCTCTTCTTTTTTTTTCTTGATAACAATTCAATCTTGCAAAAAGTCATTCTTCCAGGAAACAAGCATTAAATTCTTTGAAGCATAAGTCATCAATGGCTTAATTTTTTTTGCCCTAAACTGTACTTCTAAAAGGTCCTAGTACCTAGTACTGTCAAACTGAGGGCCAAGCTTCTTACATATGAACTCTGGGAACAAACCCCACCTGGGCCTTGGCAAGTGAGATCAGTATTTCACTGTGTCCACACCAGTCTCAGTAAGTACACCTCTTTGGTGCAGGTTTCCAACAGTCTACTGATATGCATGCATAGGGAAAGGACAATAGGTTCAGCTCAGCTCTTCTTTTCTATAAACTAGGCCCCAGCCTTGTGTACAGGGCAATCTCATGGCAGCATTTTCTCAGCTGAGGGTTTCTTTTCCCAAATGACTCTAGTTTGTGCCAATCTGATATAAAACTGGTCAGCACACCAGCCATTAGTAATGAAGGAGAAAACAGTTTCAAACCTTCCCGTTTATTTTTCTGGCACATGTACTCTTTCACCAAACCATTTCATTCTTACCCTATCCCTATTTCAATCAATGCCCCAAGATGTAATATACTAAATACTCAATGTGGTCACATAAGGTGCCCTCTATCCCGTGAACAAAAGTGTTGCCCAGATGTAAGAGGAATCCTAATTGCTTAATCTCCTTTCCATTCACATATATCAATGACTTCTCTGAACAAAAGTTAGTAATAATTTGATCTTTCAAAACAGCCTATAGCTTTTTAGTTGTTAGTACAAATTTTTCTCCCCTGTGGATTTATCTTACCTTTATTGGACATAACCATGGATTGTTTATGAATTCTCATACTTTATATTTGTATTAGCTAATTTTATGTTGACCACTGGCTATCAATCACTGACCAAATGTATATAAAGTTTAAATATTAAATAAAAACTCAAAGTCCAGAGAGGGCAGCCCTAGGCTTTGTAGTCCTTCCATAACTGTGACTTTCTGTTGTTCCCATTAAGCTATGGTGACCATCATTTATTTGTAATTTAGAAATTGAAACTCCTGTCAGAGTCTGTAACACTCTACGGGATGAAGGGAAAGATTAGGATGGACTGGAAATGCTAGAAGTTCTAGCACATTTTTTTGATGGGAACAATGTAGCAGCATATTTTAAATTCAGACGGTTTTCACATGGAAGCTTGTGTTTGATAGTTGTTCAATGTTTTCAAATAGTTTTAAATGAAATAGTAGCTAAAGACAATCTGGGATGTGACCTATAGTTTTATAGTCAGTAGCTTTGGAACCTCTAATTCCAGCACCCAGAGTACAGTGACACACAGGTAGATGCAGAGGAAACAACATTTATACCCAGAATTAGATGTCCCCTGTGCGCTTTTGTATTGAAGCATTCTATGATTATTTGTCATTTTGATTCTCATCTCAGGGTTTTCTATCAGAGATTTTGGTGTCTGTATCCTCAGTACACAGTTTTGGGAGCTCCATGGATTGAATTCTACCAGATAACAAGTTTTCCATGTGTACAGATTACTGGATGAGGACAGTGGATTAAGGAAAAATTTCTTTTTAAGGAACATTTTGGGAGCATCTGTTGGGTGATGACATGGTCAGTGATTGTGGGTAAAGACAAGATCTCACTCACTCAAAGAAAGGACAGAAGCCTCTCTGCTCCTTCCTGTTCCAGAGACAGCTGCATCTTTCCATGCAGTGCCAGCCTCGTTCCTGAGACACGATGGTGAAGGTCGGAGTGAACGGATTTGGCCAAATTGGACGCCTGGTTGCCAGGGCTGCCTTCCAGTCTGGCAATGTTGATATCGTTGCCATCAATGATCCCTTCATTGACCTCACCTACGTGGTCTACATGTTCCAGTATGAACATACCGATGTATGTTCAACGGCACAGTCAAGGCTGAGAACGGGAAGCTGGTCATTAATGGGAAGGCCATCACCATCTTCCAGGAGCGAGATCCCGCCAACATCAAGTGGGGTGAGGCTGATGCCGAGTATGTTGTGGAGTCTACTGGTGTCTTCACCACCATGGAGAAGGCTGGGCCCCACTTGAGGGGTAGGGACAAAAGGGTCATCATCTCCGCCCCTTCTGTTGATGCTCCCATGTTTGTAATGGGTGTGAACCATGAGAAGTACGACAATTCACTCAAGAGTGTCAGCAATGCCTCCTGCACCACCAACTGCTTAGCCCCCCTGGCCAAGGTCATCCATGACAACTTTGGCATTGTAGAAGGACTCATGACCACAGTCCACGCCATCACTGCCACCCAGAAGAATGTGGATGGCCCCTCTGGGAAGCTGTGGCTTGATGGCCATGGGGCTGCCCAGAACATCATCCCTACATCCACCAGTGCCACCAAGGCTGTGGGCAAGGTCATCCCAGAGTGAAACGGGAAGCTCACGGGCATGGCCTTCCGTGTTCCTATCCCCAATGTGTCTGTCGTGGATCTGACATGCCGCCTGCAGAAACCTACCAAGTATGACGACATCAAGAAGGTGGTGAAGCAGGCGTCAGAGGGCCCACTAAAGGGCATCCTGGGCTACACTGAGGACTAGGTTGTCTCCTGCGACTTTAACAGTGACCCCCCACTCTTCCACCTTCGATGCTGGGGCTGGCATTGCTCTCAATGACAACTTTGTGTAGATCATTTCCTGGTACGACAATGAATTTGGTTACAGCAACAGGGTGGTGAACCTCATGGCCTACATGGCCTCCAAGGAGTAAGAAGCCCACCCTGGACCACCCACCCCAGCAAGGACAGCAAGAGAGACCTTCGGGTGCTGATCAGTTCCTGTCACATCTCAGACCCCGATACTGAGCATCTCCCTCACAGTTTCCATCCCAGACCCCCAGAAAAACAGGAGGGGCTTAGGGAGCCCTACTCTCTTGAACACCATCAATAAAGTTCACTGTACCCATCAAAAAAAAAAAAAAAGAAAAAAGAAAAAAGAAAGGACAGAAGCACATTGAATGAGAGTCATGGTGAATATGACCAGCTCGGGGGGTTCTGCCAAAGATGAGTCTAGTTAACTCAGTCTCACAGGAGAGGCTTGTGTATGAACAATCTCCTCTGACATTAAGCCAGAACATGAAGTCCACATCTGTGAAAAAGTTGTGTTACTTGCTGCATTGTTTACAAAACTATGTTAGAACAAGACCTCACTAAGAAGTCTGCAAGAGGACTCAGCAGCATCTTCTATACATGGCACTTGGAAATGGGGGTGCTTAAGTTTAGCAACCTGATTTTCCTTAGAATTCCCTGTGCATAAACCTTATGAGTCCTTTTCATTTTATATTTTTTTCTCTTTCTTTCTTTCTCTTTTTTTGGAGAAGTAATTCTGACATAATTCCAACAATTTAATTTTGTGCTTTTTGGGCACTATGCAACAGAGTTTAATTTTAAATACAACATGCTTAGAAGGAAACCCCCTCCACAGTCCTCTGTGGATGCCTTCTGAAGATTAATTGTCCCTGTTTTAACCTATTTTGTGTGATGTTGTGCCCCATGATAGCACATTCAAACCCTAAGATTAAAATATGTCAAATATTATTCTACATGTAAAACTTCTAGGTAATAGTAAACTAAACCAATTCTAAATTATTTTCTCGTTTTACCAGTTTGGCCTGACGTGTGACACATGTGAATACAGTCTTTAGGATGATAGAGCAAGCCACCCAAGAACCAGGGTAGCTGACTGTAGAAGCAGCTGGCCTGCAGTATGTTAATTTCATCAGGCTCTACTCTCTTTCGTAATGTAAGGTGAAAAGTCTTGAACAGATTGGCTTCAACAGGCAACTGTTTGTGGAAAAAAATTTTAAGTGCTCTATTTGTAAATGTCACAATTTTGCCTGCCCTCAATGTCTCATATTTGTGCCACCCAAAGCATTCACTCTGTGATCTATGCTGTCAAGTATTCTTAGCTATGACAGTGAATTTACAATGACAATCCAGAGTCCCAACTTCGATTTCAAAGTATATTTATAGAAGAGAACAAAAGGAACATGGCCTCCTGAACTCAGCTTATTTCATGCTGTAATTATTCTAATTTCTCAGGCACTGAGAAATCTCAAATAATTCACAGAAACTGAATGCAGAAGAACCATAAAGATGACAGCTTCTGGGCTGGGGTGTGACTGAGTGAGACACTGCTTGCCTAGCATACATGAGCCTTGAGTTCTATCTCTAAAACCACACACAAAAATGAAAATATATCAAATATTTTAAATAACCAAATTAATAGGTGGCAAACAACTCAATTTCAGTGTTTTCTATCACTTTATTGTAGGCTACTTTAAGTAGATAGTGCAGTATGAGTCTTAATGGCTTGAGAAAAGAAACTAAAAGCTTGAAATCACAAAGCTCAGGCTGTTGCTATTTGATTAGCTATATTTTATTTCCTTTGACCCAACAAATCTCTTCTCTGCACTTCCCAGTATTATGGCCAAAGAATGGCTTTCTGTCACAGATGAGAGTCTGGAAACCAAGATCTGCAGATGTGTGTGACAGAATTACTATGGGGTATGTAGGGAGATTACAAATGCAAAAGCCTTGGAAACATGTTATCCACTGAAAAATCAGAGACCTAGCTCTTAATGTCCCACAGAAGATCATGCAGGTACCATGGTCCAGTGAGAAATGTGCTGGTGTGGTGCTTGTTCACAGCAGAGTTAAAAGTCTGACTCTCAGAAGCAGGAAGAGTTTGTTTTTATGTTAGCGATTGTTTGGTTTCATAGACAGCATAGGATGGACAGGATGGAGGCTGGCATCAGAAGCTGCAACCCATGTGAATGGAGAATGCATTAGTCTGTTTTGTGTCACTGTGGCAAAGAAGTTTTAAGAAAGTTGCTGGTATTGTCATAACATCCTCCTTGCTGCTTCAGAAACAAAATATGGTGAAGTGGGAAGGGAATTGGTTTTATGCAAATGGGACAAAGTATATTTTGAGTTTGCTTTAAAACAAAATCTGTCTGCTTCCAGAAGTAAGTCAGTCTGCCAGATAAGCACTGGTCACTGTGGATATGAGGCTGGTGCCTACAAAATCTAATGTTATCTCTTCTCTCCATACTTTGTATAGGGTCTACCACCTCACTAGCCACCATATGAACCGTTGACAACACACTTAACACACAGCCAAACAAAGCACAGGACTAGAATTTTCGTACCATCCTGCAGCCTCTTTTGGAATAGACAGGTAGTGTTAATTATCATCAAAGGGTTAATCAATTATGCATGCATAATGAAATATCAAAAAATATCCTAACTTGTAGTTTGGTGACATGTTGATGTGCCTGAAATATATCTGGAAACCATGTTCTTTTCCCTTTCTTTCTTCCTTCTTTCTTTCCTTGTTCCTTTGTTCCTTCGTTCCTCCCTCCCTCCCTCCCTCCCTCCCTCCCTTCCTTCCTTCCTTTCTGTCTCTCTGTCTCTCTCTCCCCCCTCCCTCCCTCCCTTCCTTCCATTCTTTCTTGCTTTCTTTTTCACATCCCCACTGCAGGTTCCCTTCCATTCTTCCCTCCCATTCCCTCACCTCCCCCCACCTCACCCACTGCTTCCCTTCTGCACTCTTCCATCCACTCCTCCTCCATTTCTGTTCAGAAAAGGGCAGTCCTCCCATGGGTATCAGCAAAACATGGCATGTCAAGTTGCAGTAAGACTAGCCCCTCCCTTAATATTAAGGCTGGACAAGGCAGCCCAGTATGAAGGATAGGGTTCTAAAATATAGCAAACGAGTCAGAGACAGCCCTACAAGAAGACCAAGCTACACAATTGAAATATGCAGAGGGTCTAGGTCAGTCCCATGTAGGCTCCCTAGTTGTTGGTTCTGTCTCTGTGAGTCCCTTTGAGCTCAGGTTAGCTAATTTTGTGGGTTTTATTATGATGTCCTTGACCCCTCTGGCTCCTACAATTCTTCTTCCCGCTATTCTTCAAGATCCTCTGAGTGCTGCCAAATGTTTGGCTGGGGTTTCTGCTTCTGTTTCCATCAGTTGTTAGATGAAGCCTCTCTGATGCCAATTTGGCTAGGCACTAATCCCAGCACATCCCACAGTCAAAACGTTTTGTACTTTGAAGGTTATGTGGCTGGGTTAGTGTCCAGATCCCTCTGCTGGAAATCTTGCCAGGTCACAGGGGATGACCAGTTCTGGCTATGTATCCCCTATTGCTAGGAGTCTTAGCGGGGGTTATCCTTGTGGATTACTGGGAGTTTCCCTTAGACTAGATTTGTACCTCACCCCCAAGTGCCCCCCTTTCCAGTCATCTCTTTCAGTACTCTTACTCTCCATCCCCCACACCTGATCCCTCATGTTCCAATCCCCACCTGCCCCCAGTACAACCATGAAATCTATTTCCCTGGAAGGCACATTCTTAGCTGTGCCTGTGCCTCTCTTCTTTTGGTCTTACCATATATAATAAAGAAGTAATAACAAATAATGGTTTTCTAGACAATTCTGTGAGCACTTTTAGAAAATTATTGAACCTAAGAGTGGCTTGAAAGGGACCTCGATTTATAGCTGGTTGGAGAAGTTATAGGAAAGCCTAGGATTTGCTATTAGTATTTAAGGAGGGAGCAGGGTTACAGAACTGAGCCCTTTGTAAGCTCCAGCAAATCACAGATTTGTAGAATGTATACACACACACACACACACACACACACACACACACACTCACAAACCCTCTGGGATTACTTCTTATCTGAGTGTTGTCATGTGCCTTTGAGTTGATAATTTCTATTCTTCATGTAGAAGCTGCAGAGAAACTTTGAAGGGGGACATTGCAAAGCCCCCAAAATAAAATCAGATCTTGATTTATTAGTGGCTCATGATGGGATGAGAAATTTAACATCAGGCTCTGTCGGAGGTTTCCCAATGTCATACCCTTGCCAGGGACTCCTTGCTATGACTCTAAGGAAAAGCCACATTCATGAGAGGAAAAACAAGCACCCAAGGATTAGAGGAAATTAGTCATCAAATGTCATTAGACATTTTTTAGGTTATGGGGATGAGGTATGGAAATACAACTTTATGAGGCGAAAATCCTCTCCAGAAACACAGTATGACATTTTATTTAAACCTTCATTTCTCTCTCTTGGCACATTTAGAGTTTTCACATAGATCTTCCATATTTGATGCTTATTTCTCAATATTTTATTTCTAAATATTTATGTACTAATATTGTTTTTCCTGTGTAGACCCTATGAGGTATTAGCTTATAATCACAATTGTTAGTGTTAATTCTTTTCTGATTTGTAAAATATTTTCAACTAATCTGTATTAATTATTTTAAAATAGCATGATGAGTTAGATGTATTAAGTGACAGTAGCTATGCTTGTCTTGATGATAACTTTAGTGAGATTGCTTCCACTGTTTCCTCATTTTACAAAACTCTTAAGGTATTTGTTACCAACTATGAAATATTTCCAACCATTCATTTTGATATGGTTTCAATGTTTGTGCTTTCTCTAAACTTCACATTAGAATTTTAATACCCAGAGTGGCATTATTAAGAGATTGAGTGCCAGATGATGGTGGTGCATGCCTTTAATCCCAGCACTCAGGAAGCAGAGGCAGGTGGATCTCTGTGAGTTTGAGGCCAGCCTGATCTACAGAGCAAGATCCAGGACAGGCACCAAGACTACACAGAGAAACCCTGTCTCAAAAAAAAAAAAAAAAAAAGAAGGGAGTTAGTAAATCCTAATGCAGCCCTCATGAATGATATTAGCAAATTTATGTAAAGATAGTGTTCTACTTTCATGTTTGTTACTTTTATAAAATACCCCAACAACAAGCAACTTAGATGAAAAGGGGCTTATGTTAGTTCATAGTTCCAAGATAAAAATCTATCACTATGAAGATATCACAGTGGCAAAAGCTTGAGACCAATGGTGACATCACATCACAGTCAAGAGCAGAATTAGAGACGTGATCACACATAAGCTCAGTTGCTTGCTTGCTTGCACTCAGCTAAATTTCTACATTTTTGTACATTTCAGAACCCCCAGCCTAGGGAATGATGTCACCCATAGTGGCCCAAGTCTTCCCACGTCATTTAACTTAAGGCAATCCCAACAGGCATTCCATAAACTAGCCCAATCTGCATTGGGTTTCTCACTGAGGCTCTTGGGTGTTTTTAAGTTTTGCCAGGTAAACAATGAAAGATAACCATCACAAACTAGAAAGAACAGAATACTATCAAATTACCCCCTAACTTGTCATATAGCAATCTCTTCTGGGATAAAATCATCCATCTTGGAGGGAAACTTGTTTAGATGAAGGATGTTTAAAAGGGGTAAACACAGTATTCTAAGCGGAGAAGAAACATTCTGTTCTGACAAGAAGCTTGATAAACTCAAGAATAGCTTCAGGAAGTCCCTGAAATGGACCAGATTCACCAGGCCCCTCCTTCTCCAGGTATATATAAACTGCAAGGATGGACAACTGAGGGTCACTCAGACAAGCTGAGCTCCTACAGCAAGCAGATATCAACCAAATGGTTGAAAGAAGCATTGATGAGCTGAGCTACCTGAAAGAGGCTTAGACTAACTGAGATTCCTGCAAAGGACACTCTCCAACCTGTTGAGCTGCCTGCTGGTTGTGAAATGCTTTTCAGGTTTCCAGATTTTATAAGTTGTCAGCCATGCTTGTAGCTTGGATGGTACAACTATCTCTGAGTCATTTCTGCCTCTGTGAGTAACACTACTTATCCATATTCCTGTAAGTAACGCCAATAAAATTCATTGGTTTACTAAGTGGGACTCTGGTGGTATCATTACTTTTGCTTGTTGTAGGTTCCCCATCTGGGGTGGGAAGACATTTGTTCACAATTTCCCATAAACAGTATCACGCAACAAACCTACACCGGCTTTCATTTCACCATTTTTTTTTTACAACTTTCCCACTTCTGTACTAATATTTTGTAACTTGTACTTTTAAAATTTTGGTAAATAAAATTATTATTATTATTATTATTATTATTATTATTACTTGAGACAGGAATCACTATGTAACTCTGGATGGCCTTGAACTTTCTTTATAGACCAGACTAGCTTCAAATGCACAGAGATCTGTCTGCCTCTGCCTTCTTAGTGCTGGGATTAAGGGATTATACCACTATGCCTGACAATATTATTACATATGTTTTTATTCATTGAAACAAATTGTTCAAATTATTACCTATTCAGTTATACCATTCAATTTTCAATTCCTTTGTTTGGTGCCCTTTGACATTCTTATGCTCCAGTTCCCTTTATTAGTTTCTTATTAGAATTTTTATAGATCTCCTCATGTGTTTGTGTTTTGAGACTCACTTTGGAATGCAGTGAGTTCTTCATGGCAAGCTAGTTGTAGAATGCTTGTGAAAATGAAAGTTGGATGCTTGTTTCCTCTACAGACAGTGGGGATAGACAGCAATGCATTGAACTATTTTTAGTTTAAAGATGAAAATGATGATGATGATTAATGTGTATGCATGCATGTATATGTGTCTATGTGTGTGGGTGTGCTCACATATGCATCACTGCAGACAAATGAGGACAGCCGGGTTTCCAGACATCATACTCAAGTCATCAGGTTTGTGAGGCAAGCCTTCTACCAACTGTGACATCCCAACATCCCAGTGTTCTGAACTATTCCCTTGTCCCTTTACAGCAGGCCAGACAACCAGATGGGTCTTCCACATATACCTCAGCTGTATGATTCTTCATGCAGCCGTATCTTTTTCTGGTTCTCAAAGCTGAAATATGTGCAGAATACTATGTTCCCACTTTACCATTAAGGTATTTTAGGTTTTTGTATTAGAATACTGAGGTGCTCCATGATCCGTCGTACAGTGATGCTGTTGTGTCATTTTCCGTATCTCAGAATCAGATTCTTCTCTTTTTAGTTAATTTTCAAGGTCCCAAAAGTTTTCTGGCTTCCAAAAAGGCCTCTTGCTTTATTGTCTCTTTAGATGTTTTTAGGAAAGTAATGTGGGGCTATAGAGATAGCTAAGCAGTTAAAAGGGTGCACCGCTCTTTCAGAGGACCGGAGTCTGGTTTCCAGCACCCATGTGGAGTAACTCACAACCATTTGTAACGCTTCAGGGCTCGGAAGCCTCTAGCCTCTGTAACAATGTGCACTTATTCCTCTAAAAACATGTTTAGAAGATGAGGATATACTTCGTTCCTATAAGATACAAACCACAGTTCAGTCCATAGGGAATAGATTACTCAAATGCTGCTGTGATATTCACTCTTTCACATTTGTTGCCGTTGCCCTCTCAGCAGAAGAGCCATTTCTTAGTAAGTTCAGTCTTCATAAAGCTTCATTAAATGAGTCCCAAACATTTGGTTGTGACATTCTGTGTCCTCTGTAATATTAGCATTCTAAGGACGCCAATAAATTTAACCTAAATTCCCACAGGTGTTGCCAAGATAATTTCCCATTACTATAGTCATGAAAACAGACAATGGCTTCTAGGAAAAATGGTGATTTGAAATATAAGTCTTGCTGCTTTACTGAAACCTTATTATAGGGAAAACATACTTATCAAGTTTTAAATAAAAGTTCTAACAAGAGCAATATTTGTTTTGATGTAGATGGGATAGTGATAAGCAAGAGATGAGTATGGGATGAGGGCATCTAACTTTAGCTGTACTGACATAAGGATAAACTAACTACCACAGGATAGATTGTACTTCAGTTTTAGAGGTACTAAACTTAGAAGATTTAAATAATTTTTATATTTGCTCTGCAAGCTAAATTTTACCTTGTATTGATGTTGAAACAATTATTGATTTGCTGTCCATTAGCATTTTAAATTTCATTACAATATATGCAATTCAGTAAATGTATTTTATTTGTTCAAGTAACTCTTGTAGAGCAGAGTATCTTGTTGCATGAAGAATAATTTAGTTAATAAGTTATATACACCAAACTCAAATGGACCTATTGTGGATTTATTCTCGGCCACTCTGATATCTGAAAACCAAATGGCTAGAAAATAGGTACATGTGCCGTTGGAACAGAGAGGAAGAGTAAAGTAGCAGGTCACCTTGTGCTTGCTCCACTCTGGGCATTTCAAAAAATGAACTTCAACCGCCTAGAGTCGAGGGTTGTAATGCTCTTAACATGACATTTACTGGCATATATGGTGACTTGGACCTTAAGTCCAAGCTATGGAGGGAGGATGATTAGTTTAAGATTTGTCTGGACTCAATAGTGAACTCAAGAGTAACCTAGATAACATAGCAAAAAAAAAAAAATTAAAAGATACTTATGTTGATGTTACTTGATTACTCCATCACTTAATTAGTATTCTTGTCTGCTCATTTGTTCATTATGGGTTTTTTTCCTCATTGAAATACTTGTAAATAGCATGGAATGAAAAGTTTGCTAATAAACTGTCTCAATTTTGATCAGCAAATTTGGCCTTTGGGACAAAATGGTATGTTTGTATCTGTCTGTCTATTTCTATACTTGGAGGAATAATTTTACTTCATTTATTAAATGAGAGAAAGCATAAAAATTCATAGAATCTAAGCTGTTAATCCCTGTGTAGACTGGCAATGTGCAGCTTGTCTTGGGGAAGTTTGAGCTGTGCTGTGTTAGTTATACCTCACTGCTATATACTGTCCTTCACATACATCCTTAGCACTGTGTGTTTTCTCAGTCTGGTTTTAGATGACAAATCCAAGGAATGGGTAGGTGTTGATTAACTTTATTTAGTCTTTTCCTTCATCAAATACTTATTGAGTACTGATCCCTTTGTGAAACTTGTGAAACTTGTAAGAAAGAAAGACCCTGTTCCCATCACTCCACTAAGCATGTAGAGCAGAAGTATGCACTGTAGTACTGTGGGATGTTCTCTGTGCTGTGAATGTGTGGCTCTGATTGGTTAATAAATAAGTGCTGATTGGCCAGTAGCCAGGCAGGAAGTATAGGTGGGACAAAGAGAGAGGAGAATTCTGGGAACAGGAAGGCTGAGTCAGGAGATGCTGCCAGCCGCTGCCACCATGAGAAACAAGATGTAAAGTACCAGTAAGCCACAAGCCATGTGGCAACTTATAGATTAATAGAAATGAGTTAATTTAAGACATAAGAACTAGTTAGCAAGAAGCCTGAGTCATTAGGCCAAACAGTTTAAATAATATAAGCGTCTGTGTGTTTATTTGGGTCTGAGTGACTGCAGGCCTAGGTGGGACTGGAGATAACTCCAGCTACAGAGTAGTCATTCAATTACAGTTCTTGAAGGATTTAGAAGAAGGTGCCCAACAACAAAAGGAGAAAGTAATAAGGTTTTTGTTGTTGTTAGTTTTGTTACATCTTGTTTTCATATAAGAAGTTTGTATTTGGCCATTGAGAAGGCATAAATAGGAAAAGTCAGGTGGTAAAGAATGTAAAATATGTTTTCTGATCACAGTGAGAGGGAAAATCATGCAAAGAGAATCTCAGAATTGCTACAGCTAAAGAAGATCTGGAAAATCACCTGGCTCAAATTGGGTGTTCAGTGACAACACTCAGCAGGGATATCACCAAGAATCAACAGATGGTATTATATGAAGTTAAAAACCTTCTGCACAGCAAAACAAAACTCAAACCCAAACCACTGCAAACTGCCATCAGAGCAAAAGTATCACCCACAAAATGGAAGAAAATTTTTGCAGTGATGCTTCAGACTTGGGGCTAATGTCTAAAACTTACCAAGAACTACAAAAATTAAATACTAAAATAAAAAAACCTTGAAAATGAAGATATATAAAAGAGGTCAGTTTTGCTGCTCCCTTTGACTGTCATATTGAAAGAATGGAGCCCAAGAAAAGTCTGAAAACCTGGGAACAGTCATAAGAGGAACTTGTCTCCATGAGAAAGGTTTACAACTTGTCAGACAACCTTGCAGGACAGACTAGAGCTGGGACAGGAGTGGGATAGGACCATACTTTGTCCAGATTTCTTACTTCCATGTATTTTGTCTTCTACTTAAACCTTGCTCTTGTGTTATCACCCTAAAGATACACTTGATAGTGGAGAGGTGGCAAGTTCCACTGGAACACTCTAGGCAGGCATGTCAACTGAGAATCCACTACTGCAAAATGCTCCAATTTGAAATTGCAGGAGCCAAGTGGGAAGACTAAAAGCCCCATTTTTGTTGTTGTTGTTTTTTGTTTTTTCCAGACAGGGTTTCTCTGTGTAGTTTTTGGTTCCTGTCCTGGATCTCACTCTGTAGACCAGGCTGGCCTAGAACTCACAGAGATCTGCCTGCCTCTGCCTCCTGAGTGCTGGGATTAAAGGCATGGGCCACTGTCACCTGGCTAAAAGCCCTATCTTAAGCACAGACTTTAACTCCTCCATTTTCTTTCAGAATTGTCCCAAATTATATCCTATGTCAGAGAGAATTCCTCTATTCAAAGAGATAACTTTGTACAAGGTGTCTGAGAACACTTATTAAATAAAAGAGTTTCAAGCAAGTCAATGATGCTGACTCAAAACAGAAGTTTAGAGATGAGGGACAGGAGAGAAATTAGGGCAAATGCAAAATTCAGGTGCTGTGTCATGGAAACACCAGGAATATTACAAAGAGATAATGGCTAGAGCAGTTGCTGGGGTGTGTCCATGGCCCTGAACTATTCTTATGAACTTTATATTCCCTTCTGTGGTTCCTAGGCCTCCTCTATAGCTATATGATATTCTTCTAATAACTTTTAAGCCAACTAGGATACATGGCTTTGTTTTAGTCACTGAATTTATAATTACTTAAAAAAATCATTTAATAGTAGTCATAAAGTGGATAAATATGTTTCTGTATAGTTTGTGGGAATGGCCATCAATAATGATCATATTTTCTGTGAGAAAATGAATTTTGCATACCAAATTGGCTTTCTGAGGAACTTCTGCAGATAATTCATTATTCATCAGTTAGTAGTTTCTGCTCTACAATCAGCATGCACAGAGAGAGAGAGAGAGAGAGAGAGAGAGAGAGAGAGAGCAAAAGACAATTTACTGCACAAAAATAATTCCTCTTACAGTCAAGATTTCTAGCTCCTCAATCCACCAATGAAGTTCTCCTCTTAAATCCCCTGCAATTATCCCAGTTATTGAACTATATATAGAAGCTCACATTTTTATCAGGTTAATAAAATGTCTGCTACTTTGGAGAATGGATATCCTGTAATACCTCTGATAACAGTTTGAATGTTTTTAAATGCAATATTTCAAAGCATTTAAATCTTTCTGCCATATTATTTTGAAATAATGATATATTTACTCCCAGAAGGTCTTCACAAGTGCCTATAATTACCATTTGCCATTCCTTATGTTCCACTTGAATAAGTTCAACTTTGCTGCAGCTCACATTTTATTTCATAGTTTGCTTACAAAGGAAAATATGATTGGAATTTAAACCTTTCAAAACTTTCCTCGAAAATCTGCCTCTTTATGAGGATAAGAAATTTTGTTTAAAAGTGATGACATGACAGAAATTCATGACTGCAAAGCTTGTGAAAGTTGACATCATGGTCACATTGCTAATCAGTGGCAAAGAAGGGTATCAGTAAGAGTAATTTTCGTCAAAGCTTTTGAAAGGTGACTGTAAATGGATGTTTCCTGTCCTGACCACCTGTTCCTGAATACCCAGCAGTCACTTCTCAAATTATCACACAGAGGCTTATATTAATTATAAATGCTCAGTCAATAGCTCAGACTTGTCACTAACTAGTTCTTACAAGTTAAGTTAACCCATTTCTATTAAATTAAATCACACGTATTGCCATGTGACTCATGGCTTTACTTATCCTCTGGCATGTCTTGCTTCCTGGGCAGCTGGCTGGCTTCTCTCCTGACTCTGCCCTCCTTCCTATCATTCTCAGTTTGGCTTTCCCACATAAATTCCTGCCCAACTACTGACCTGTCAGCTTTTTATTAACCAATGAGAGTAATACATATTCATAGTATAGAAAAGGATTGTTCCACAATAGTTGACATTATGGTTATGTCGCTAATCAGTGACAAAAGAGGGTATCAGTAAGGGTCATTTTCTAAGGCCATCTTCTACCTACAGCAAAGTAGCTCTCTTCTTTAGATCTTACCATTTTAGAATGTTTTTCTGAAAACAAATTCTGAAACAGACAGTTGTAGAGCAGTGTCCCCATTGCATCATCTTTCCCAGTTCACAATGCTCTTGGTGGCTGTTGGGTTTGTGTGTGTCTACAAAGTGCAGGGTAGCAAGCTTATGTTAGTAAGTTCAAAGGTTGCATTTTATTTTACTACTAATGTGAAAACCAATTTAAAGCACAACTCAACTTGTTTTATTACTTTCAAATGTTCCTCAAGAGCATTTCACAACAAGGAATTTATTGTTTTTTTATTTTTGCACAACTTCTATTGAAAGAAAAGTTAGTGTGATAGCTAATCTTATGAGATTTGCATTTGAGACATTAAAGAAGAAAGTAAACACTGTAGGAATTATTTGGAAAGTTTCAAACAGGAAAACCACGTAGTTCAGCTCCTGTTTCATTAAGGAAAGTTTTAAAATTAAATAATTAATTACATTTTAATGTGTATGGGTGTTTTGCTCACATATATGTTTGTGGGCCACATGCATGCTTGGTGCCTATGGAAGCCAAAAAAAGGGAAGTAGATCCCCTGTGTGTGTTGAGAACTGAACCTGTATCATCTGGAAGAGCAGACAGTGTTCTTAACCATTGAACCATCTCTCCAGGAGCTTCAGTTTTCAAACAAAGGTGCTGAGGATTACATTGAATGTGGAGAGGCAGGAGGAGCTCTGGAGTACAGACAGGAGCACTGGATGGAGATACAGTGCAGTGCTCCATGTGAGAGATCTGAAAGATAGTGTTAGCAGTGATGAGTGACAGTCATGAGGCTATCACTTGGGTAGACTGGGGAGTCTTCCTTTCCAAGAAGAATTTTTGGAACTTATTATGAGATAAAAAGGGAATTCAAAGACAATTCTAAGCAGTCCAAGTAAGTCACAGGAAGATAAAGACTGCTTTCAACAGTAATAATAGTATGTTTGAGGAAGAACAAGAATGGGGAGAGATATTTGTGTGTGTGCATAAGACCAAAAAGTTGAATAAGAGTTCCTGGCTGATGCTATATGGCTCCATGTAGTTCACACAAGAATCAACGTCCTTTCTCTCATAAACATTTGCAGTAAATTGAAAGGCAAGAAAACTGTGCTGAAATTCAGATCCAAGATTTAGTGAGGACAGCAGAGTCTTGGGAAGTAGAATGAGAGGTATGATTTTCAGTGCCATGGACAGTTTCGGGACTCCTTCTGCAGTACACCTTTCACTCCTTTCTTTACTCAACCACTCATCAGGAAGGTAACAAGAAGAAGTAATGTGCATTATTTTCTCTTCAGACAGAGAAAGACAGAGAAGAAAGCAAATAATAAATCCCTTCATCTAATTTATCAATATTCTTAAGTAGAATAAATATAGCTCTTTAAAAATTATGCATAGTGTATACCTGAGGGAATCCACAGTTTACCTACAATTTTTTGAATGTCTATAACTAAAATTTTAAAAATACCAGTTCACAGTTTGAATGTTCTAGGTCTCTTCTTGTTAAACAGATTATTTGATTTAGTTTCCTCTTTTTGCATCTGGTTTTTATATGAATTTCCTGGGCTTCCATAAGAAAACACCACAAAGTGGCTTAGAACAAAAGAATTCATTGTCTCACAGTTTGGGGAGCCAAAAGTCCAAAATCACCCTCCCTGAAGGACAGCAAGGGAAGGAATGATCAGATGTCGATTTCCAGGTTTGTGGCAGTATCATTCCAGTCTGCACATTGCACTCTTTTCAGCTCACATTGCCCCTTCTCATAAGGACAGCAGCCATATAGGAACTTTTCAGCAAGTTTTAGCAGCTCATGAAACTTTTCAGATATTGTTTCTCTGTAACCAATCACACCTGCAATTTTCTCACATATAAGAAAGACCACATACTAAAGTGCTGAGGGTCAGGACTTCAACATAGGAATTTGGGGCAGTGCAACTCATCTATATTAGTATCACAATATTGTTGGTGCCATGTGATCCCCTAAATTTGGAGACAATGAGAATAGAATTTTCCCATTTCCATAGCTCCTGAGTTGTAAACATGAATGTACAGAGACCCCTTTAAACATAAGTTTGATAGGCCTGATATTATGAGGAAAACAGATTTTCTGATTACTTGTTAGGTCTATAACTGTAGTTCAGGTCCTAAAGTAGCATCATAATAATCAAGCT
Source organism: Peromyscus aztecus (assembly GCA_902168405.1). Classification (NCBI taxonomy): domain Eukaryota; kingdom Metazoa; phylum Chordata; class Mammalia; order Rodentia; family Cricetidae; genus Peromyscus; species Peromyscus aztecus. Next base: position 15,189 of record CABHPQ010140113.1, on the reverse strand, counting down.
TATCATCAGGCAAGGAAAAGAAAATGGAGGTCAACTGCAGTAGTGCAGAAGTGGGGCCAGGTGCACAATCACAATGTAGTTGAAACTTAGGCAGCAGATGTCAGGGTGCAGTGCTTACAAGCAGAGAGGAAGTGTCAAAGATGCTGCTCCTGTTTAAATAAGAAACTGGGGGCGCTTTTCCATGTATGAAGCCAAATCCTGAGTCTTTATCTCCACAAATTTCTGTAAAAGTAAGATTTATGGATTCATGTAGAACCCTGTAGGACATCTGAAAACATTTCAAGAATCTCAGGGCTGGGGATTTAGCTCAGTGGTAGAGCGCTTACCTAGCAAGCCCAAGGCCCTGATTTCGGTCCTCAGCTCCAAAATAAATAAATAAAAAATAAAAATAAAAATAAAAAATAAAATATAAAATAAAATTAAATTAAATTAAAAAAAAAGAATATCATGATTGTTCTGTGCACAGCCTTCTTTATCATGGAAATGCCTTGTGGTGTCTGAAGAGTCAATCCTCAGTTAGGGAAGAAAGTAGGGCCAACAATGTTCGTTAGTCAGACACACACATACACACACACACACACACACACACACAC
>CABHPQ010140113.1:0-14496 GCA_902168405.1 Peromyscus aztecus | reverse complement strand
AAAAAAAAACTTTATACAGATTCAAAGCTATGGATAAGAGTAAGATATAACTACACTGAAAATGTGACAGGATCTTGCATTTGTAAACAAAGATACTACATGATAAAGGAAAAAGAACAATTCAGGTCCATAGTGTTTATGTGAGACCCACTGAAGATAACCTGTCACTGAAAGGTTAAAGGGATAATCATGGCAGAAGAGCCATGGCTCTCTATTGGAGGACTATATTGCTGCTTCTGTACAAAGCAATAGCAATATTCTAAAGAATTCACTCCCTTCTCAACAATGGCTACATAAACTTTAAATTTCATGCAGAATAATGTTTGTCCTGACCAATATTAATTGATACACACACACACACAGACACACAGACACACACACACACACACACACACACACACGTATAATTGAAAAGTAAAAGTCTGAGCTGAAGAATATTTTATATTCTTTTTAGTAGTGAAATAGAAGGAGTAATATCCATGCTCTGTGGAAAATGCTTTGATTCTAAGAACCCCATTTGATATTGGTACCAGAAACTTGGCAAATGGTAACAAGGTCATCAGAGTGAGCTAATGACATGCTGCTTCAGAAGAATATGGTGTTACTGACCTTAGGTGCAGGTTCTGAGTGGCTGAGACAATTAACCCCTCTCAGAATAGAGATGCTTGGTGGGATTTAGGTGGAATACCCACCCAGGGAACTCAGAGTCAGACATCCACAGGAATAAGCAGGAGGACTGTGCTACAACCTACAGGAGGAAAGTAACACCTTCATGGGTATTTTCCTAATTTGTTATTGAGCTTCTGCTTATTACCTCATATGTCTCAAAGAGCAGAGAAGGCAACAACACAGACGAGCCGGTCCTTAAGGCTGAGAGTGGATCTTTTACTTAGTACCCTGCCAAGCACTGTCACTATGCCCATGTTTTTTGTTCTTCAAGTCAAATAGAGCTTTCAGTAAGCCCTGGCTCTGCATATGTGGTGGGAATTGCTTTTTCTTGTATCTGAACGATACCTGAACAACAAAAGTCGAGTTACCTCCTTTGGCACTGGATGTGTTCCCTGACCTCAGCTAGAGACTTCTCATCAGCTCATCTAGTAAAGTCCACTAAGGTCATGTATCCTAACATGCCTGTACTGGGTGGTTTTGTGTGTCAACTTGACTCAAACTAGAGTCACCAGAGGAAGGAGCTTCAGTTGAGGAAATGCCTCGATGATATCCAGCAGGAAGGCATTTTCTCATTTAGTGATCAGTGGGGGAGAGCCCAGCCCATGGTGGGTGGTGCCATGCCAGGACTCCTGGTCCTGGGTTCTATAAGATGGTGGGCTGAGCAAGCCATTGGAAGCAAGCCAGTAAGCAGCTCCCCTCCACGACTTCTGCATCAGGTCCTGCCTCCAGGATCCAGCCCTGTTTTAGTTCCTGTCCTGACTTACTTCACTGATGAATAGCAATGTGGATGCATAAGCCAAATAAACCCTTTCCTCCCTAACTTGCTTTTTATTTGTGGTGTTTTGCTGCAGCAATACAAACCCTAACTAAGACAATGCCTCAAGAAAAACCTATGCCATGGTTCTCATTTTGTAATTTGCAGAATTCCTAAGGAATGTATAAGGTCAAAACTATTTTGTAATGCACATTTTCCCTATTCACTGTGCTGACATTTCCACTAATATTTTAAGGAAGCAAACCTGGTATATAAAGTCTCTGGCATCTTATCATAAATCAGGGCAATGGCAATTAGTTTTTTACCATGACTCTAAACATTTAATGCTAATATCACATAAAAGTCCCTGATGGAAAGAAAAAATGACTCCATTTCTGGATCTGAAGTACATCTTTTAATTTACTGTGAATCAAAGAATAAATGTAAGGCATATTCACTGAACAATGAAACTCCACAGAGACTCACAAAGAAAGGCATCTATAATCATTTGGTTTGCAAGATGAACAAGCCATTTATCTTCATGTGTACATTTTCTGCCTGAGACAATGACTGACAAACAAACCATAAGTGTTTAGACTTGAGTAGTTTTCACACATTTCCTCTGAAATGAACAGAGTAGGCCTGTCACTTCAAAGAAAGGCACAATTCAATGTTTATTACAAATGACAAAACATGAACTTTCAAATGAGCATTAGTAATTTGAAACACTTTTATAAAGACCAGTGTAAATGTAACAGCTTCATAACAAAGAGGTTTTAATATAATCTGTAGTGTTAAGGAGCAAATACTATACTGTAAAATAAAATGTAACAATATTTGGGAAATTTGTATTACACAGTGAACCAGTATCTTGCCAATATCTTATGCATGACATTCCCATATTGCCCCAGCTGTTTTCTCACTGATGTACCAGAATGCATGAAATGGTAATTTATAGAGGTCAAGGGCACTTTGACTTCTGATTCTGGAGGCTGGGAAGTTCATGAACAGAGCACCAGCACTTTCTTGGCTTCTTCTGAGTGTTTTCTTGATGAAAGCTGAAAGTTAAGTCAGGTACACATAAAAGAGACAAAACTCAAGGTCACTTCCCTTTGTAGGACTTCCTTCTCATGGCAACTATCCGGTTATAAAATAGTAAGAACTCACTTGAGGAAGGCAGGAATACTCCAAAGACAAATCTCTCCTTAGGACCTAAACAATTCTTATGAGGTTCTAGCCCCTACACATGCAATTTGAGAATGCCTTCTCAAACCATATCACCCACAATGTTTGTTAAAAGACTTACTCAAAGTGCAATGGATTCTAATTAAAGAATACAAAAAGTTATTGGAATGATATCAATGTGACAGTATAAATCATATTTAAGCTATCATCACCTGCTTGGTTTTCTGTCATGTCAGAGAGGTCTGTGGTTATCCTGAAATGATTATGATGTATTCCCTCATTTTCAAATTCTGCTTGAGATTGGATTTTTTTCATATATTTCATGTATTTATTTATTTACCTGTTTTTAGACATAGTACCACTTTTAGCTCTGACTGGCCTGGATCTCACTATGTAAAGAGGGCTGGCCTTAACATCCTGGCGATCTCTCTGTCTCAGCCCTCAAATGTTGGGATTATGAGTATTAACCACTACAACAGGTTTTCTTCATACATTTCAGCTAAATAATATACATGTATATATAACTCACAATAATTTAAAAGATGAATAACTCAAAGTAATTCATATATATATATATTCCTTTCTATAGTTCTACTCATTAAGAAATTATAAAATTATAAAGTAATACTCCCCTTTTTCTAACTTCTTTTATTTAAAAAAATTAAATTGTGTTTCATAAAATGTCATTTACAATTAATGTGTTTATTGTTAACACCCAAAACAAATTAGTATTTTCTTTTAAATCCATCATCAGTTTTGCTTATAACTTGATAAGCATAAGTAGATGTGTTCCAGATGGGCAAGGCACATAGAGGCCTTAATAATCTTAAAAACAATAAAGCAAAAAGAAGAAGAAGGAATCATTGACCTTAATAAGATATAGAATTTGTATTTTGCCATCTAGAATAAAGAAAATGACAATTATGGACAAAAGAAACAGAATACAATAGAATCAAAAATAATAAATATTTAAGATAACTTTTTCTAGTATTTAGCTGTTTCCTTCCACCTAAGATGAATTTTTCAATATAAGTCACATGAAAATAATCATTTTAAGATTCGCTTTTGCTTATAAGCAGCATTCTGTCACAAAATTTCACTTATTAAAATACACTGAATAACTGTCACACTCTGGGAGACAAATTATCAGATGTGGCTTAAGCTGTGTATAACAGAGTGCTCACAGCCCTTGGATCCATTATTCTTTGTTTTCTTCTTTCTCTGGCAGTCTTAGGAACTGAACCCAGGACCTTGCTTCCCACAATTGAACTACAGCCTCAGCCTTTGCATTTGTGGGACAAGGTTTTACAACAAAGTCCAAGCTGGCCTCGAACATGTGATTCCCCTGGATCTACTCCAACAATCCTGGATTCCAGGCCGGTCCTCCACATCACCTCCATTATCCGTTTTGTAGTTGAATGAGTTTTAAAGAACACAAGTCTTATTTTGTCCCTGCCAATCAAACCAAAGCGTTGATGTATTATCTATCCACCCAGAGCTGATGTGAAGGGAAAGACCCCTGCAGTGTGTGTGTGTGTGTGTGTGGTTCTCATCATCTCACTTTCCATTTTGTGTTCTATTCTTATATTCTCTCAATAATCCACACTCTTGGGGAGGATTCTTTTTCTATTTGTTTGTTTCTTTTGTTTTGTCTTGTCTTATATCAAATCTTCTGAGTTTCAACCCAATATTTAAGTACATAGACTTTGAAAAATATTTTATTTTCAAATAAAAGATTTTATATACATGTGTATGTATGTGTGTCTCTGCATATGGCTTTGTGCACATGTGTGTCTAGTACCCATGGAGGCCAGAATAGGGTGTCAAATTCCCTGGAGCTGGAGTTCTAGACAGTTGTGAGACACGTGATGTGGGTACTATGACCTGAACATGGGTCTTCTAAAGGATCATCAAGTGCTCTAGCTGCTGAGCCATCTCTTCAGCCTTCAATTTTACTGATTTTATATTTATTGTATACTGTTTTTTCTACTAATGTACAATACGTGATGAAATCTTATTATAATTTACAATGTAAAAGAATGAGACAAGTAAGATCTTCAAGGTCATTGGGAGGCAAGGGTTAGCATTTAAATTCCAGTCTTCTGATATAAGGTTTCTGATAACTCAGTGCACTAATGTGGTCAGAGAGATGTCCATATGCATCTAATATCTAAAGCTCCATGACCTGTCTGTTCAGAACTTTGAGAAACATATTACATCTGTCTGTTTTACATCACCCATTCATTGAACTAGCTCACCAGAAATATGTTCCTCATACCCCACCTAGCTTTCTAGTCCTGTTCCATGTGAAGGGCACTGTCATGTCATTTAGCATGAATTCTAATCTTTAGAAAAAGCGCCCTATTTAAAAAAAAAAAACATATGTTACATTATAATCTATTTTACTTTGAATTTCCTCAACCTAAACTGAAAGTGTTACATTTCTTGATGCTTGTTTGGTCATGGTCTGGTGCTAATTAGCCTTTGGAGGATGTCGATAGAGACCAACATCATTTGTAGCTCAGGCACTTCCAGAGCTCTTGTTGCTTACCACATTCTATGAACATGTTTGGAAAGTTATAACTCTGAAGTGAATAATGTAGATTTACTTGCTGACTTTTTTAACGATTGACTCTTTTTACTTTATATGCTATGTTATTCAAGCCAGGTGATGTTATTCATTATTCAAGTCATATAACATGCATCATTTTTAATAAAAATTATAAAAATAGCTGGGAGGTGGTGGTGCATGCTTTTAATCACAGCATTTGGGATGCAGAGGCAGGCAGATCTCTGTGAGCTTGAGGCCAGCTTGATCTACAAAGGGAGCTCCAGGAAAACCAGGACAACATAAATAAACCCTGTCTCAAAATACAAAAAAAAATTTAAAAAAATTAATGAGAGATTGATGTAGAATTACATCTCATGCCTACTATTTCTTCATTTTAGATTAACCTCATCAGAATAGAGTAATTGTTCTTGCGACTTACTATTGTAAATATTTTCTTGAGTTCATTTATATATTACTTTTATGTATACTTTGGATTCTTCAAAAGAGGGTGAATGATTTAGCTCCCCTGCAAAACTGAAATACTTAATTATTCTCTTTTCTTCATATCTCATAAAGCTGAGCTACAATCTGTTTATAATAGAAGCACAGTAATCAACACATGAACAATAACCTTGAGTTCAGTAAAAGATGAAAAGTCATAAAAATATGATGTAATTTATTTTGTTTTGTAGATAAATGATGATGGTGATGACGATACATTGAATTTTATAGTTCTTGCAAATCACCATTGTTTGTTATTGCAGTGTTTTTATTCACCTGAGTTGTTGAATGTTTGGTATATGGTTCCCATCAGTCAATGCTTGTGCTTTAGAAATTGGTTTAAACACCAACTTCCTGAAGTAATAGATTTTTTTTTTTCAGAGAAGTCTGACTGCTCCTACTAGTTTGGGTGTTACTTATGAGAATTAAGTGTGAAACAAAGATGGTCTGTTTGTAGGTATATTACAATTAGGGTATGGTGGTAGCTATCCCAAGATAACCCAAGAATCATTTAAAGTACAAGATAATCATTAGAGCTGTAAAAGAAACACCAGTGTGTCTGAGAGCATCCTCCTCTGGAAAATATAAGTACCTGATGAATTCTGACTTTGAGGTGCCTACATCCTTCCCATCTCTTAGGAAAAAGGAAATGCTGAAGAAGACAATTTTCAGAAACAGGGTGGAAATGTAAAGAACCATGAGCATGTGTTTATACTACATTCATACTGGTAAAGAAGGCTACTGTATGTACATCAAATCACACATCTCGGTAGATGAATTTCTAAATGATCTTATTAAATAAAAAACACAGAGAGATCAGGGAAATGGGGAAAGCCACCAGTCAACCTTACCTTATCAACTCTGCAGCTTCCAAATATGAGTTACTTCCTGTCTACCCACGTCTATATGCCTTGCTGTTCTGCCATCTGATTTGCTCTCTGCTCAGCTACATCACTTTCTCTTCCTGCACAGCTCTATCACTTTCTGTCTGTCTGTTCAGACCTCCAGACTTCCATGGTTAACTAGTGTAGGAATTAAGGTGTGTGCCACCACACCTGGCTCTCTTTCCAGTGTGGCCTTGAACACACAGAGATCCTGTCTGCTAAGTGATAGGATTCAGGGCATGTGCTACCACTGCCTGACTTATTTGTTTACTTATAATGGCTGGCCTTTTTCCTCTAATCTCCAGGCAAGCCTTATTTATTAAAGCACAAATAAAATATCACCACATTTCAGCACAAATAAAATATCACCACACATCTCACATTTATCTTTTTCTTCACTTTAAGTGCCTGTGACTATTTAGTAGTTCAAATACTCTGGCTTGCTGAAAAGTCACCTTCTCATCTCACAGTTCTCCTTTCAGGCTTAAGCTACTGTGAAGGACAGGAGGTAAGAAAACCAGCATTTTCTTATCAGCTCTCTGCCATTTGAAGTGAAGGACTCATCTCTTGTGGACTCCAAGTGAGCAGAAAAACAATAGTCCTAAATATTCTGCTCACATACCAGCTCCTGTTGACAGTTATGATCCTAAAACAAATGCTTGCAGAATAAACACTGGAATAAGCACTCGGCCATCCAAGACTGTTCTGAAGCACTGGTTCTCTGTTGGAATAAAGATTGGATCTGTTAAATTTGTAGTGCATATTCACAAATTATATACGTTTTTTTCAGGCTAATAGTTTTATTTTTGGCTAGATTTATTGGCTAAGCAGCATGTAGAGTCACAGAGAAGCTATAAAAATGATTTGCCTAAGGAACTGTCTGTTTAAAATTCTATCAGTGCAGCTCCATGCTTGCCATGAATCAGAATGAGTCTCACAGCTTCTAGTCATGTGCTCATGAGGCATGAATAATGAGTGCTAGGTTCTGAATCTGCTGCTACTTCTCTGGTTTGCAGAGGCTGGAATTTGGAGACCATAGCAAATAGAAAGTGAGGTTGATTCTCGATTGACTTTGTGCATAGATGGAGTGAAGCACTTGGATGACCTTGTTTGTGGGATTTAAGGATGCCCTGACAGAAAACATCCTTTTGAATACATAATTCATAGTCTGAATTCCTATCATACAATAGACAAGTCTCCTCACGAATCCTCACTGGAAAGTGGATATGTTTATATGGTTTTTAATTTTTTATTTACTATTTCTCTCTCTCTCCCTTTTTCTCTCTCCCCCTTCCCCCTCTCTCCCCTCCCCCTCTACTCCCTCTCTCCTTCTTTTCTTTTTCCTCCTTCTCCCCTCCCTTTCTCCTCTCTCTCATCCTTCTCTCCCTTTTCTCTCTCCCCTCCCTCTCTTTCTCTCTACCCCTCTTTATTCCTTCTTTTTCCCTCCTCACATCTTTGTCTTAACTATTATCAAGGTTAGGGCTATTTTGTTATGATGAAAAAACATGAACAAAAGCAAGTTCGGGGAGGAATATTTGGCTTCTGCTTCCACATCATAGTCCATCATTGAAGGAAGTCAGGACAAGAACTCAACCAGGGAAAGAACCTAGAGGCAGGAACTGATGAAGAAGCCATGGAGGAGTGCTGCTTACCGGCTTGTTCAGCCTGCCTTTTTATAGAACCCAGGACTATCAGCAACATCTATAATGAACTGGGCCCTCCCACATTGATCAATAATTAAGAAAGTGCCCTACAGGATTGCTTACAGCCTGATCTTATGGAGGCAGTTTCTCTATTGAAGCTCCCTCCTCTCCAATAACTTTAGCTGCTGTCAAGTTGACATAACAATAGTCAACACAGTATGTGTATTGTTCACATGGGTGCACACATTTATGCAGAGGCTGGGATTGACATCAGATATCTTTCTCAGTCATTTCTCTGCCTTTTATTTAAGAGAGGGACTCTAACTGAGCCTGGAGTTTATTGATTTTAGTTGGCTGGATGCTAGTAAACTCTTCAGGATCCACATGTCTCTGCCTTTCCTGCAACAGGATTACAGGTATGCACTGCCCATGCCTAGCTTTTTACATGGCTGCTGGGGATATAACACATAAGAGAAAAATCTTTGGGTCACAGCCCTAGACAAAGCACTGTCAGCAATTAAGAAATGCTAAGCCTGGGATTAAATAACCTTCCATAGGGAAGAGACCCCTCAATTTGTTAACCAATACCAAGTGGTCATCCCTGTAGTCATATTCATATAAGTAACATTATATGAATTGAGCAGATTGTATTTATATAGGGATACACACACAGCTGTTAAAGAAAAAGGTCATAAATTTGAAAGAGAGAAATTGGGTTTCATGGGAGAGGTTAGGAGTAGGGAAAGGAAGGGGAAATTATATAACTATATTTTAATTTAAAAAATAAAAACAACAGATGATGTTACAGTACTTTTTTATAAGTGATATCTTTACTTACTAAAAATATGCAAAAATGGACAACTTCTCTGTTACAGAATGCTGCCTTCTGAGTATAACTGTTATTCCCATCATTATCAGAGTAGCTGTGACTACTTGCCGAAAACTATCAAGATCAGGCTTGTTAATCTTCCCTCATAGAAGAGGGGAGGGAGAGGCTCCGTAATACCTCAACAGAGATTCTGACCCCTCCTGCCACATCTTGCTCCTAGCTATTTATGATTCTGCCCAAACTGCACATGGTCTCATGGTCCCAGGAGGTAGTATGGTATGTACAATGTGGAATACTAGCTGAAGGGAAGACTCCACTTATACAGCCTTAGAGAAGTTGTCATCCATTCTGCAGTAAGACTTTTCTTTGGTGTAGCTGTTTGGGGGGTTGCCCATGTTCCTGTAAATAATCACTCTGTAGATTGAAGTTTCTCAGTCCTGCCTTGTCCCACATAGGCAGCAGCTGTTTTTATAAAATAAATAAAATAATCACTCAGAGGCTTAATATTAATTATAAACTGTTTGGTCTATGGCTCAGGCTTATTGCTAGCTAGCTATCACATCTTAAAATAACCCATTTCTATTGATCTATGTGTCACCACGTATCTCATGGCTTTACCTGTGTTCTATTGCATCTTGCTCCTCTGGCAGGTTCTCTGTCAACTCGGCCTTTCTTCTCCCTGTATGTCTCTTGGATTTCCTGCCTGAGTATAACCTGTCTTACCATAGGTCAAAGCAGCTTCTTTATTAATCAATAGTAGCAACATATATTCATAGCATACAGAAAAACCATCCCACAGCACTTCTTTTCTGTCTAATCAAAAAGGGAGGTTTTCATTTTAGCATAGTAAAATTACCTATAAAAAGAAAGTTATCAAGCAAGAATTACAGTTACAATATCTAGTATTTGTATTTGGCAAAATTAAAGAAAATACTTTATCATCTATCCTATATTTGTGAGTCTGAAGTTTCATATCTAATTTACCTTTTATCATAGCCAAAGAAAGCTGTAATTATAACTATCTAGTCTTCAACTCCATCAAAGACCCCAGAATGATATTATCTGAGTAAACAGGAAGTGCATTGCAAGCAACTTCCAAAATTCTAGAAATGGCAGAGACATCTTGCTGCCTGGACAGTCACCCAAAATTTGTAATGTTGTGGCATCCATCTTCAGCCTATAAGCCTAGAGTGTCTGACAGACTTTTCAGTGAAGCAGGAAATCTGAAGGACTCTTCTGTCTATTAGCAAAGTTCATCAGTCATTTTTCTCTGTGTCCTGAAGAATGTCTGGCAGTTTATTCTATGAAGCAGGAACCTTAAGGGTCATCTTGCTTTGTTTTGGCAAATTTCAGTGATCACCTTCCTATGGGTCCTGCATGTCCAGTTTATCAAGCAGTCCAGGCAAAAGCAGTTTCTTGCCCAAAAGACTAGCCTTTTCCACATTGTAAGCAAACTCCATACCAAGTTTCTTTGATGCCTATCATTTTCTTTGAAGTAATTGGTGGTGCCAGGAGCAGATGTGTCTCACTGTCCAGAAACGTCTAAGTTATTAAAACATTTTAAATAACATATTCTGTTGGTCTTTGAAGTGTTTAAAGATTACCTATCTAATTAAAATATATCTTTGTATACCCAGAAAACTTAACTAACATGACTATAAGTTTGATTATCATAGATGACTATTAATCTGTATTTCTTAATCATATATTACACTTTTGAATGAGCTGCATAAACATAATACCTTAAACAAGAGTAGAAATATACAAATGATATAACAAAATTGACTTTAAATTTGTATTAATAAACCAAAATCCATACCAATGTAAAATATTTTGAGATTAACAGTTTTTTTTTATTAAATTAGATTTAATAATCTACCTTTTTTCATCATTTCTATATCATATCCTCCTTTAAATAAAAACAAATGGTCATAAAAATATTTTGTGACTTTGAACATAGCTTTCTATACTATTTCCTGCTGACTGAGCGTGCTGGTAATCTTATGGGGATCCTGAGAAAATTTTAGAATTATGGTTAAACTTTGGCTGTAGTAGTCTATGAGGCTGCATCATCTTAGCTAGTTGCCTTAAAGTTGTTCTGGATGTTGGATCATCTGGGCAATATAGCTCCCACTGGAGACCTCTCAGGGGAGTCTTCCTTGAGGGAACCATATTAACCTGGAAGGCATCCACAGCTTCTCATCTTCTGTGGAAACAAAAGCAGAAACTCTTTTCCAAAGTAACATATCTTCTGACTTGAACCTTGGAATAAAAATATTTCTAAAATATATGGGTTGGTTTAATATAGCAGCCTTTGCAATCAAATGTCTCTTAGCGGTCAAAAATCCCAAAGACAACATAATAATATACAGGATCCAGACTCTGTGTATTTTTCATCTTTACATGGCTTATTTTAATTTTTATTATTTTATTTATTTTTAAGGACTTTCTCTACCCCTTTTCTTTTTTCTCTCAAGCCTACATAAATCTTTAAACATGCTATAACCAGTTTAGAGCTTTTTTTCCTGTCTGATTCTGTTCTTATTGTATATCTGTGTTCTTTTCTGACCAGGATAGTTTTTAAACTGCTAAGCTGGCTCTGCCCCACTTGGCTTTTCAACATGGTACAGGTAGCAACAAGTCATGGCTACTGCCCATTTCTGGGAAGCAGTATTAAGTAGCATGTCTGTGTTTTTAATCTTACAGGCAGTAGCTGGGAGAAGTATCTTTGTATCATGGCCCATGAGAGACCACAGGAGTCCACCATGTTGCTATTGAAGCCCACCATGACCATGGGATGCTTGGTCCCATACCATGTCCCATAAAGAGACCTGAATTAGGAAGCTGTTCTTGGCTCCATTTTAGAACTTTTTTTTTTAAGCTCTCAGGTTTTATGTGGAAATTCTTGCCCCATGTTGGGCACCAATTGTAGACTGAAGTTTCTTGGTTCTGCCAAGTACTGCCTGAGCAGACACTGTTTTTATAAAATAATCACTCAGAGAATTAATATTAATTACAAACTTTTTGGTCTATAGCTCAGGTTTTGTTAGCTAACTATTACATCTTAAATTAACCCATTTATATTTATCTATGTATTGCCACGTCTCATGGCTTTACCTGTGTTCTATTACATCTTGCTCCACTGGTAGCTCACAGGGTCTCTATTGACTCTACCTTTCTTCTCCCTGTATGTCCCTTGGATTTCCTGCCTGGCAATCACATCATACAGAAAGAGCATCCAACAGCATCACTCTCCCATGCTGTGTAAGTAAGTTAAGTAAACTCACTGTTTTGCTGATGTTAAGATGGACTTCAGTGGCCTCATAGTGTTGTTGGTCACTGGTGCCTTATCTGGTATGACTCTCCAGAAAAAAAGTTCACACAATGTTCCCTAAAGGAAAATGCTCCACCAGAGATAAATAACTTTATAAAGTAAGTAATTCTTGAAGTCATTACTTAATTTCTCATCACTCCAGGTACAGAAATTTGCAAACTTTCTGGATAAAGCAGTCTAATCATTCATCTTGTCAGTCATTCAACATTCTGGAAATCTGTTAGCTGCTGAAAGTCTCCTTCCAGGTCTCATGTTGCATGATTATTTCTGGTTGTTTCATGTATTTGCCTGTTTTCCTAGTCTGAGACCTCATCTTTTCTCAGTTTTCCTCTCTGCTGGTTTGTTATAAAAGCTGTTTAATCTTCTCTTCATACTCCTCACAGAAGAACTTCTCTCACATCAGTTTCCAGGAGTTTACAAGTTACATGAACATGTCTAGCACACTGTATGTTTAGTTGGAACATGTCTTGTATCTCTATTATCACATTTTTATTGAATCCTTACACTAATCCATGCATAAAATTCTGTTCACAAACATAAGCTAGATTGTATTAATACATGATTTTCAATTTCTTCTTCACAGTTTTTTATCCTATCTTAATTTTTCATTGTGATAAAACAATATCTTTCTAATAATAAAGTTAAGAGAGCTCTCTCTTATGTTAAAAAATTACAGGCAAATCATTACTTCAGTCACATTTTTACTTATTTAGAGACCATATGTGAAAAGATGTACAGACTTGAGTGATAAGATTAAAAGGTAGATTACTGAATCTACTTTTAAAAGGCAACTACTAATTTTAAATTGGATTGGTTTTTTGTATATTGTATACAAATTATGTATATTGATACAAATTTGAGATTGATTTTAGAAAATACTGTACATATATTTTTAATCTTGTTCAAGGTACTGTACCTATACAGTTCATTTAACAATCTAATGAAAATTGCTAGTCCTCAAAAGTTATTTTTGTCAACTAATTAGGATATAAAGAAATGAAAGTAGTTAGTCATTATAATCAAACTTGTAGTTATTTTAGGTGTGTTTTCAAGGTTAAACAGAAATATATTTTAGATAGACAGGCCATCTTCAAACACTTCACAGATCTATATAATATGCCATTTAAGATGTTTTAACAGCATAGATTATTTTTTTATGACAATGAGATGTGTCTGCTCCTGGCAGCACCAACCTACTTCAGAGAAGATGATGGGCATTGAAAAAACTCCCTATGGAGTTTACTTTCAATGTGGCAAAAGTGAGCCACTGGGCAAGAAAGTGCCCTTGCCTTGACTGCTTGACTGTAGGCCAAAGAGGATGCCCCAACATTGCAGAGAAACCTTGGGTGACTGTCCAGGCAACTGGCTGTTTCTGTCATAGCTCACATTTTTTGGAATTTGCTTATTTGCACTTCCTGTTTTACTAGGTAATATTTCCTTCTCAGGTCTCAGAAGGAGTTGAAGATTAGATAGTTATAGTTATAGTTTTCCTTGTTAAGAAATTCAGAACAGAAACTCACTAAGAGGTGTAAGGTATGTAAGTTTGAAAGGCATTAAAATATAGTTTCCAGTTGGTAACACAAGTTAGGATAGAAAGTAAATTAGGTACATTTTGGACTCACTGAAATAGGATAGATAATGGAGTATTTTCGCTGACATTGTCAAAGGCAAATAGATTAGACATTGTTGATGTATTTATTGCCTGTATGTATTTCATAAAATTATTGTACTTTTTGTATATAGTTTTTCTTATATTAGTTATGACCTTCTTTTATTATTTTAGACAAAAGGGGGAAATGTGGTGATATATTGTGTACCCCAATTATTATGTACAATAATAAACTTATCTGGACCAGATACTAGATTAGACATAGAGGCCAGACAGTGGTGGCATATACCCTTAATCTTATCTCTTGGGAAGCAGAGATGCATCTGGATCTCTGTGAGTTCAAGGCTACACTGGGAACAGAGTCAGGCAGTGGTGGCACATGCCTTTAATCCCAGCATTTGAGATCTCATGCCTTTGCTTGGAAATTACATAGTCTTTAATCCTAGGAAGTGACATGGCTGGATGGAGAATGGCATATAATGTGTAAGAAGACAGGACCAAAGCAGCAGTTCAACTGAGACCCTCAGGGGTAAGGAC
>CABHPQ010140111.1:0-16152 GCA_902168405.1 Peromyscus aztecus | reverse complement strand
AGTGAATCAGAAATTTACAGGGAAATATTACACAGACATTAGAGTAATTTGTGATATTACAAAGAAATATTTAAAAACCTGTACTGCATTAATTATTTAGAAAACCTAAAACACGTAGACAAATTTCTACATTCATCCAAAACACTAATGTTAAACCAATAGAAATGGACAACCTCACCAGTCACATGGGCTCTGGGGGCAAAGCCACCACCGCCATTTTCCTAAACCAATAGAGTTCCTTATTATAATCTAAAGACTTATCCTTACAGATAAGTCTAGATCTCACCACTCATCAAATAATCATATTTTTCAATATACAGAGCCCATTATAGAGATTCACAACTTACCAACATGCAGAGAATAAATGCCTAGGATGTGCTGAACCCCACCTGACATATCTCCAAAATAACCTCTGCGTCAAAGGATCAGGAAAGTCATGGAAAATGATCAGAAAGATGGTAAAAGACCAGAATGCCTCTTGCAAAATAGTGTCATCCAGACACAACAGGGAAAACACATCCATAAAAATCTCAACAATGTGACTTCCTAAACAAGAGTTACATAATGATAACACCAGTTAACACACCATGTGGAGGATGGGGAAATTTCATAAAGCCCAACTCCAAGATCAAGAGCAACAGGTGATCAATGGCTGCTGAGGGAGAAAACCATTCTTCTCCAAGGAGTCCGTGGGTAGGTTATGTAATCCTGCATGGTCATCCTTATGTACATGTTCATAGCAGCCATCCTAAATGGACTCAGGTGATTATGTGCACACACACACACACACACACACACACACAAACATACACACACACACTCACACACACACACACACACATACATACACAATTTATTTATATGTGTAACAATAATAGTTCCAAAATAAGAGGTCATGAATTTCAGAGAGAGTTGGGGGAGACCTGGGAGGCACTGGAAGGAGGAAAGAGAGGCATAAACGACATAAACACATTTCCCATGAAATGTTAAAAAATATTTAAAATTAAGAAAAATATATATAAAAACATAAATATGTAAAACCAATAAAAACAATTCATTCCATGGCAAATGATGGGATTTGAAGAAACAGTTTGCAAAAGCAATACAAACCTCTCACAATATATGAAAAATGAATTTAACATCTATAGACACAAGAAAACGCAAACCCTGAAACTATCTTTCTCACCATAGACAGAGTGGCTACTGTAAAGAAAGCAAAATTCAGTGCTGGTGATGTTGTGAGGAGAAGTCCCTCAATGTGGGAGTCTCTGTAAACACCAGGACCATCAGAGTAACAATCTGTGTAGGCAAGAAGGAAATCCAGTTCAACATGACTCAGTAGCCCCTGTTGGCTCAAACTGCTAGAGCCTGATACTGGACAGTTTATTTTAGGCATATTTAAACACAGCATAACTTTGGGGAAAAAACTTTCCTGATGAAATTAACTCAATCCCATGTGTATACAACAAAGCTTCAAATATGTTTACTTTGAAACTCTTTACAAAGTGCATGGGACCTCTTCCGTAAAGATGAGTTCTACTGACTGAAAAAGAATGCTCAAGATAAGGGTCTAGGGAGAATGAGGGAGGTAAACATAAAGTTTGTGGAGTCAAGTGTGACCTGCCCTACAGGTAGCACAGAGGTCACCTAGGCTCTGCTCATTTCTTAAGTATGTGTGACATCTCCCATAAAGATGGGTTCTATTGACTGAAAAACAATGCTCAGCCAAGGGTCTATGGAAAATAGGTGATATAAACATAAGTCTGTGGGAGTCAGGAGTGGCCTAGCCCTACAGATAGCACAGAGGTCACCTAGGGTGTTGTAAAGTACACATGACATCTTCCGTAAGGATGGGCTCTATAGACTGAGAAATAAGGCTCAAAATAAAGGTTTAGAAAGGAAGAGTCTGGGATGAATGTAGTAGGCTGGGACATTCAGGTGTGTCCTGGCCCTACAGATAACACAGATCACCACAATGTTAACTATATCCATTCCCAGGTTTTTGGGTGGAAAACAGGTATACACCTCCTCCACTGAAGAGACAACCCTTCGTGTTTAACATTCCTTGTTTCCCTAATGCTTATCAATGAGCACAAGGACCTTGTGCTCTCTACACCTCATACACTGTGGGTGAACCTACAACCTAGTACAGCCACTGCAGAAGTCGCTATAGAAGACCGCATAGATTCCAAGGTCAAAGTACCATATGATCATCCGTCAGGAATACATAAAAGGAATCTGTGTCAGTATACCAAGACATGTGTTCACAGGCATGCTGCTCATTTATGTGACTCACAATCAAATGAGTCCATCAGCTGATGAATGGATAATCAAAATTGGATCAGAGAATGTTACAGGCATTGAGAGTGTCACCTTTCACAAAGAATACCAGATGCAGACACACAGTAGGGCACGGTTTCTGTCATGTGTAAGGGTAAAAGAGAAACACTGCCAAGTAGATGTTGTTCCATTTGGGAAGAGAAAAGGTCTGGCAGGAGAATGGATGGAGAGAATAGGGTAGGCAATGAAGGAGAAAATCAAGTACATAATACACGTGTATGAACACACTGTAAAGAAGCCTGTTGTTTTGTGCAATTTACTCACAGTCCCTATGTGCCAATTATATTTCAGAGAATATTTCAAAAAATAGTCTATAAGTTACGAAAGCTGTGAGGGATATACAGGAAGAGAAGGACACAGGAATGAGGACACAAGAGAGCAGAGGTGTCAGTGGGACTAGGGACTATGGTCAAAATACATGATAACCATGTATGAAAATGTCATAAACCTATTACTTTGTACAATGAATATATAATAAAAATAAACTTGGTGGCCAAATTTAGTTGTAAAGTTGTTGAAATATTCCTTTAATAACAGTGGGTCCCGGAACTATCACTTTGTCAGTGTGTGTGGGGGGGTGTGCTGGGGATTGTACACATGCCTGGCTAGTGTTCCACCACAGAGCTACCCCTGAGTTCCCAAGGTCCCAGAACATCCTCTTTTCAGTACCTGGGTGTGCATTTCCTCTCAACTTTTGTACCTCTATTTCTGTGACAGTTAACCCTCAATATTAAAAATAGGACTTTGAGCAGTTTTTACTCACCTGGTAACTGACTGGTAACATGCATGCACCCTCTTCCCTCCCGCTGGAATCCTTATAGTCACAGCATGTATGCATCTTTACCTGTCCTGGTATAGGCTTCCCATAGGTATATCTGTTATGAGACAGATTCAGAGAAACCAAGGGTCATCCTAAAGCAGAGACCCACAGTCCTCCCACCCATAGTCCACACTGTCAATCTGTAACAGTAGATTGGCTCTGTGTATTTTCACAATGACACCAAATAGGGCCCATTACTACCACTTGGCACGTTCTATCCAGACACATTAACAATTTAGCCCTGTTAAGAACCTCTGGGAGACAAGATTTTCTCCCTTTTATAGTTCTGAAAAGATTAAGTGACCCAATCAGGATCCTCAGCTAGTAAATGATGGTATGATGGGGCTGCGATGAATGGAGACCATGGCTAAATGACTCAGAACCATACTTTTTTTTTTTTTTTGGTTTTTCGAGACAGGGTTTCTCTGTGTAGCTTTGTGCCTTTCCAGGAACTCACTTGGTAGCCCAGGCTGGCCTCGAACTCACAGAGATCCGCCTGCCTCTTCCTCCCTAGTGCTGGGATTAAAGGTGTGCGCCACCACCGCCCGGCTGACTCAGAACCATTCTAACAGACCTCCTCAATCTTTTGCCTTCTTCCTATCAATCTTTAAAGCATGTTTATTTTAATGACAAGCAGATGTGAGCCAGGTGTGTCTCTTCTGTTTGATTCAGGCACATTTACAAATTCCTTCTAGCACGGTTTGACTTACTGGGGTTCCAGACTTTAATAGCAACTTCAGTTGCTGTGACACAGGATCCACATTTATCCAGTACAGAAATGCAAACACAAAGTGAGATGTTTAAATGTTAAACTTGGGCAGCAGTGGCTGGAACAACAGCTGGATTGGGAGCTCCTGTTTCTTTGTTCTTTCTGTCAGCCCATAACAGGTCAGCAGAATGCTGTGTTTAGTGCCTGTGTTTTCTTTATATAGGTCAGGGGATCTTTGTAGGTACCTTCCTGTCTCCAAAGGCAGGAACTCTCTACTGCCTCATACAATTGATTTATCACTGGTGTCATCAGAACTGACATCATCAACATATGCAATGAATGATGCAGCAGTAATGGATGCAGAGCAGTGGGGACGTGAGGAGGAAATGAACACCATAGGGGAAACATTCTAGGAGGAAGGACACAACCTTAGCATTTCTACAGATTCTACAATGACTCGTTATCCCAGGTAGTTTTTGTGTCCATGTACATTCTGAAGGATAGAAGACTAAACACAGGTAACTCACACTGCACACACAGTCACGTTTATTTTTTCATCTTGCACAGAGATGGCCTTTGGGACCTTTACTTGAACTTCAAACCTGGGAAGCACTATTGGGAGAGAGAAGAGAAATTCAGGTGGGAAATAACTTTTCTAGTTGCCAACGATCAGCCTCTGCCAAGAAATGGTGACTTCACATTATTAAGTTTACCTCCCCAACCCCCAGTAAAGTTAGAATGTTGAGTGGTGATAGATTGTATCAGGATATGAAAACCACAGAGGTATCTACTTAAATAAGAAAAGCCAAGTAATTTGATTCTGAAAATCCCTGAACTTTCTGGAAGTTCCAGGTTGCTAGGTGGATAGCCTTAGCTAGAGTCAGATGAATCCCAGCCTTACCCATTGAACTCAACATGTTCAAAACATGATAACCCATGATAACCATGGGTTTTATCCCATGATAACCAGAATCTTACTAGATCTACTTTCCCTTTTCAATCTACCCAAGCCATACCGAATTCCTCCACAGTGAAGGAGTGTTCTTTCTTCACTCCTGATTGTTTCACGATCACTATCTTGTAGGAGCCCCGAATAGGCTCTGATGACAGGCTGAAGGACAGCTGCTTAAGCCCGTGCTCTGTGTTAATATCCCGCCACTGCATAATTCGATTCGTCTTTGGATCCTGTGAAACAGGTTATAAATTTTCTATGTAAATAGAGTTCTAATTACATCAACATCTCTAAGACCACGTGTTCATGATAGAAGCATTAGGGTAGGGAGGAATAAAGGTTAGTGAGATATAATGAAGCAATTATCCACAATGGTGAAAGGCTGCTGACCCACAGTACTGCTACCACATTCCAACATCAAGTTACTTTCAGCGGATTGATTTCTCTCTGATAATGAAACAGTTAAATTTCTTACCTGAATGTAAGCCAGAGGAAACTGAAACAAAATAGAAAACAGTGTTAGTTTAGAATAGATTTTCTCAACTTACGGGTTTTGATCCCTTTGGCAAACCTCTATCTCCAAAAGTATTTACATGATGATTCATAACAATAACAAAATTATAGTTATGAAGTAACAATGAAAATAATTTTATGGAGACCCATCCTGAGCCTTTACAGTATGGAGATTACAGAATTTATTGTTCAAATTGGGAATATTTTTAGTGTGGAATGGGGTTACTAGTTTTAAATATTATATCCAGCCAAAATGTTAACTTGGGGGGTGTCCTGGGCAAGCTATACATGCCGCTCTACCCAAGGCCCTGGCTTCCCCCTCCTCATCTAGTGAGATACAAAGGCATTAGCACATGACTCAATACACACTTCTGAACGCAGTTCGACAGAGCAAACCACTGTCTGACCATTGCCCAGAGATACGAACAAAGAAAGGGATCAATGGAGAACTGCTGCTGACTGAGGCGAGGGCTGCATGTGCAGAGGTTTTACAGGCAAAGTGTTTCTGATCGAGCAGATGGAGAACACAGTAAAGACAGACAGTGACAAGGTCATTTAAGGTTCTGTAATAACTGAGCTGTCTGAAGAGGTGAATTTCCTTCAGATGAGCATCAGCTTGAGGAAAACATAACCATTTCTAGTAGTTGAAGAGAGAGCAAGCAGTGGCAGTTGTAAGGGAATTTTAGTGAGATAGAACTTGTTTCTGAAAGTCTAGAAAAATAAATCATAATGGATGATGAAACTATGGTACATGTGTACACAGTGAAAGTTTATTCATCTGTAAAAAATGAAATCACAAAATGTGTAAATGGATATAACTCGAAAAAATTGTAATGGTTAGCCAGGCTCAGAAAGATAACTGCTGTTTGTTCTTTCTCATGTGTGGCTCCTCACTCCAAACCCGGAGTACTTGTGGACTCAAGGTACCTAGAAGAGGACCACTGGGTGGGAATCCCTCAAGGCAGGGGACACAGCATGACATAGGGGATGTCAAAGCACAGGTGCACTTTGGGGACAGAACATTTATCCGGGATGAGGCTGTGGGACGGGAGAGACAAGAGGGGAGGATGGGAGGGTTAACCCACACTGAGGATCTGTGAAAAAGTCACATAGAAACTTACTGCTTTCTAAACCTATTAAGAAGCATAACTTAAAAGGAGAGTCAGAGGAAGATGTACTACTACATGTCTAGATAATGCTGCTCCTGAAGGCCAAGGGTCACTAAACAAATGTCCCAGTTCTAGGCATGAGATAGCACCTTATGAGTTTCTGGCCAGGGTTGGACCTAGAGACCCCCCAAACAATACAGAATCTTGATGCTCTTCTTGATTGCCCACAATAACTAGCTGAGAATATTCTATTGTGGAAGACACCACACACCTTGGTGGAAGGGTGTAGAGAAATCAAGCTGGCGCTCTGCTATCATCACCCCTGCGTACCAGCTTTCACAATGCCACAAGGTGCTGTGCAGATTGCTGCAGGAGAGGAGATGTCAACAGTCTCATCCAGCTTAGAACTCTAGGATGTCTAACACCAGCCTGCCACGCAAGATGTGCCCATTGGTACAAGAGTGGCACAACTTTTATGGGAGTAGAAAACTGGTCTCTGATTGGATTTCAATCCTGTTCTGTAGGACGGAATTCATACTGGGTGCTGAAAATCCTGCCAACAACCCATGACTGTGGATGTCTTAGTCCAAGTGGAGAGATGACTCTTTGGTTTAGGTAAATTGTCATAGTACCAAGTTGCCTTTCTAATTTATGCTAATAGTCAAGGACAAATACTACACGCAGCTTGAATGAGGGAAGCTTCTCTTGGCTTTGTGACCTATGTTGATAAGACTAGGCTCTCTCTGTTTTCCTCTGATTTCCTCACCTTTTGATCTAAGTGGTACTCAGGACAGAAGCTTCTCCTTCCTGTTCTTTTCAAATGCCATGTCTTTATTGTCACCCACTTTCACCTCCGAATACTGAAGATGAGGGTGCAGACACTGCCCTTTTGGAAACAACTACCGCGGTTTCAGTTTCCAAGATCAGGATGAACCAAGAAAAGGAAGAGCCACTTGCTGACTTAACAGACTTTAAAAGCATCAGCTGAGCCAGGCAGACAGTGGTGGCACATCCTTTAATCCCAGCAATCAGGAGGTAGAGGCAGGAGGATCTCTGTGAGTTCAAGGCTGCCTGGTCTACATAGACAGTTTCAAGGCAGACAAAATTACATGGAGAAATCATGTTTGTTTGTTATTTTGTTTCATTTGTTTTTTAAAAAGTCAATTGAGACTGCAGAGTAAATAAAGATGTGAAAAAGGAAAATTTCACTAAAGTCCTACATATGATTTCTTTTAATATCATCCTGGATGACCTAGTCTACAGGGCCAGCAAAGGAAACTAAGCTATAAAATCTGTGAGTAAAGAAGGAGTATTGTTTCAATCTGAACTAACTGTGAGTTAGACTGGCCCTGGTAGGTAAACAGACAGGAAGAGAAGCCACAGACAGATAATAGAAACAGTGAAATCCTGGCTTCCTCCTCACACTCCTGACCTATTACACAGGCCTAAAGGCTACAGTAGGGCTCTCCCTCTAATACCAGGGCACCTCTGCAATGGACGAGCCTGATACATTCAAGGACAAGACCAAGATGAGTTCACTCTGCATTTGTATCTGCCTCTCTGTCTTTGTTTAAGTTGATCTACCCTAATTTAGGGAAGAAAGACCCCTCAAAGACCCTCAAAGACCCCAGCCCTCAGGGAGAAGCAGGGCTCCCCAATTCCCCTCTGCAGAGGGTCTTCCCACCCATGTGCCTGCTGTGTGTGTTTTCTCAACTCTAATAAAAGCCTTTCTTTACTGGCTGACTCTGTCTGCTGTGCTCAGGATTTTTCCTGCCTTTTAATTCTTTAACTGTCAGAGAAAATGACACTACACTGTAATAGCAAGATCACTTTATAACTGGCACACACAACCTACTGGAATCCAATATAAGTCATTTTGATGAAGGAATTCAGCAAGATCACCATGATAAAAAGTAATGGGGTACATAGAAAACAATCTTAATTGCATTGAAAATGAAGGCAACAAATTATAAATTCTATAAACACCATTCATTAATGAAAACTATGATTTCGGGAATAAGTCAAATAAGAATTTCAATATGCCTAAGAAGAACATTGCAACCCACTATGAATTACATAAAAGGAAATCTAAAATAATGGGTAGATACATGTGCACTAGACAGAAACATTTGTCATTAAATGATTTATACTCTTTCAAATCAATATATATGTTATTAATATTTCAATCACATTTCCAAGACTGATTGTAGAACTGCAACCTGATAGTAAAATTTATATAAAACATCCAGGAGTAGTTGTTGAAATACTGAAGCAAGGATTAATTCAAGGAAGTGAATTTAACCTAAATAAAAATGAAAGTGCTGTAATCCTTATGAAATCAGGAGGTAAAAGGCAGGAGGGAGAAGCAGTTGGTAAAATGCTCAAGCAGAAAGACCTGGGTTCCATTTGCAGAATTCACACAAAAAGTGGGTACATGTGCCCACTGTAGACCCGGCTAGAAAGCAGAGACACACAGCTGTTACCGGATGACTGGCCAGGCTGCCTAGCCTGATCATCAAGCCCCAGGCCAGCCATAGACTCTGACTCAAAACCCATGATGGCCGGTTGGTGGTGGCACACGCCTTTAATCCCAGCACTAGGGAGGCAGAGGCAGGTGGATCTCTGTGAGTTCGAGGCCAGCCTGGGCTACCAAGTGAGTTCCAGGAAAGGTGCAAAGCAACACAGAGAAACCCTGTCTCCAAAAAAACAAAAACAAAAACAAAAAAACAAACAAACAAACAACAACAAAAAAAACCCCATGATGTTTGGCACCCAAGAAATGAAATCTAAGATTGTCTTCTGGCTAGCACATATATGTGTATACACATACACACACACACACACACACACACACACACACACACACACACAGAATGAACATGTATTGCACAGAGACACACAAAGTGCTAGGAAGTGAATCAGCAGTCTGCACTGGAAACTTTACAGTGTCATAAGCCAACAGAGCTAGGTAAAGGGATGAAGAGATTGCCCAGCAGAACCATACACATGTGTGTGTATACAATGAAGGAGGGAACTAGAAAAAAATCATCCTGAGTGAAGCAACCTAGACTCAGAATACAAAAATGATATGTACTCACTTATAAACGACTGTTAGCTGCTAAGTAAAAGATAATCACACTCCACTACACAGACTCAGAGAGGCTAAGTAACAAGGAGGGCTCTAGGGGGGATGCATGGATCTCCCTTGGAAGATTTTACAGGTGGACTGGGGGCCAGTGGGGATGGGAGCATGAGGTATCAGGTGGGGAACGAGAGATGGGGGGAGAGAGTACAGAAAGAGATAACTGGAATAGGGAGCATTAGAGAACAATGTGGAAACCTAGTGCAGTGGAAACTTCCTGGAAACTATGAGGGTGATCCTACTGAGGACTCCTAGTAATGACGTATATGGAGTCTGAACTGGCCATCTTCTATAAGTAGGTAAGGCTTCCAGTTGTGGGACAGGGACACCTACCCAGACACAAAACCTTCAATCCACAACTTGTCCTGTCTGCAAGACGTGCTGAGGCTATGGTGGCCCAGAGCTTGTGAGAATGGCCAACAAATGACTAACTAACAACAGATGACAACAAATGGTCTAACTTGAGGGCAAAGCTACTAGAGGCAGCCCATGGCCCACACTGTCTGGATGGCCAGTAACTGGAAGCCCGATAGAGACCTAGGGTAGAACCAAACATGACCGACCACCCCAACCAATAAATAAATAAATAAATAAACAAACAAATAAACAAATAAATAAATAAATGAAATGATCCCTAATGATATTCTGCTATACTCACAAGATTGGTGCCTAGCCCAATTGTCATCAGAGAGGCTTCCTCTGGCAGCTGATGGGAGCAGATGCAGAGATGCACAGCCAAATATTAGGCAGAGCTCAGGGAACCCCACAAAAGAGGGGAGGAAGGATGGTAGGAGCCAGGGGGGTCAAAGACACCAGGAGAACATGGCCCATAGGTCAACTAAGCAGGACTAATAGGGCCTTACAGAAACTGAATAAGAAATCACAGAGCCTATGATTTCTGCTGGTCTAAGATAGGTCCACCGCATGCATACTGTGGTTGTTTGCTTGGGGTTTTTGTGGGACTCCTAATAGAGGGAGTGTGCATGTCTCTGACTAACTTGCCTGCTCTTGGGATCCTTTTCTTTCTACTGGGTTGCCTCACCCAGCCTTGATAGAAGGATTTGTGCCTGGTCTTATTGCATCTTGTTATGCCTTATCGGTTGATATTCCTGGGAGGCCTGCTCTTCTCTGAAGGGAAATGAATCTAGATGAGGGAGGGAGACTGGGAGGAGTGGAGGGAGGGGAGGCTATGGTCAGGATGTACTCTATGAGAGAACAATAAATAAAAAGATAAAATATCCTTGATAGAATTATACAACAGGTTATTGTGATAAGATAGAATCTCTACTCTCCACCAAATGATATCTATTGTAAATTGTTATCTGTAAGGAGCACATTAAGCAAAATGGGATGGCTATTTTATTGTTTGTTTTAATTTTTATTAGTTCTTTGAGGGTTTTGTACAGTGTTTTATGATGGTATTCACCACTTCCCCTAACTCATACCAGATCTACCTTCCTTCCTTACCTGCCTGACTTAGTGTTTTCTTCCCTTTTTTTCCACCCCATTAACAACATTAGTGCTGCCCATATGTTCTTGGATATGTGGGCGTCCACTGGAGCATAGTGGACTTACCTGCATCTATACTCTAAAGAAAACTGACTTTCACTCAGTAGCTATCAGTTAGCAATAGCGCCTCAGTTAAGGGTGGGATTTCATGTACATATCCCCTCTCCATGCTAAGGTTTGGTCTGGCTTGGTCTGGCATGGGCTTGTGCATGCTAACACAATTATAAGTTCATACGTGTGGCTGCCATGCTGAGTCTAGAGGACTGCCTCCTTGCATTCATTCACTATCTCTGGCACTTACAGTCATTCCTTCCTCTCTGACACAATAATCTATGCTCCTTGGTTGGAGAGGATGTTATTTAGATGTCTAATTTGGGCGTTCACATTCTACAGTTAAGCTGGTGATGACTGGGGCCATCACTACTGGCTAAGTTTCACAGAGCAGGAAGGTGCTATGCACACTACCAGAAGGGCGGAGAACATCATTCTCACCTAGCCATGAACCCTATAAACTGTGAGAACCACTGGCCTGGCAAGACATGCCCGCTGATTCAATAGTAGCACAAATGTCATGGAAGTAGCCAACCACTCTCTGACTGGATTTAAGTCCTACTATGCAAGATGAAACCCACGTTAGACATCATTATAGGGCCAAAAACCCGTGGCTAGACATGCCGCAGGACCAGAGGAGAACCCATCATAATTCTGCTGCTAAAGGACATAGTCTTAAACCAACTGACATTGATGTGTCTTTATACTTACAGATCAAAGCTTCTCTCAGTCCTTATCAGAGAAGCTTCTACTTGCAGTAGAGGGCGATTAGCACAGACAACCTTCTGTGAATATCACTCTGTATGCTGTGAATGTGTTGCTGTGATTTTGTTGATAAATAAAAGACTGATTTGCCAGTAGCCAGGCAAGAAGTATAGTATAGGTGGGTTAAGCAGAGAGGAGAATTCTGGGAACAGGAAGGCGGAGTCAGGAGTCACTAGCCAGACACAGAGGAAGTAAGATGTAAGAGTACCAGTAAGCCACAAGCCACATGGCAACTTATAGATCAATATAAATGTGTTAATTTAATATTTAAGAACTAGATAACAATAATTCGGCCACAGGCATATAGTATATAAGTAATATAAATCTCTGTGTGTTTACTTGAGTCTGAGTAGCTGCAGGAGTAGGGTGGACACAAGAAAACTCCAGCGACAACACCAACCACTTGCTGAAGTGCAGAGGACGAGAGACTCTGAAATGCTATTTAATTCTTAAGAGAGTCCATTTAGGGAAGGATCTAAATTTTAAATACAAGGTTATATGTGAGAAATACCCCTGTTAGATTAGAAATGGATTTCTTAAGGATGGCTTGAAGTAACAGAAACTACAAAAGAAATGACTGAAAAACATGTTTAAGCCCAAAAGTTCTGTACAGTAACAGTCTCCATGAAGCATAAAGAAACCCAGAGACACTTAACCAGTAATGGAGTGCAAGATATAAGGAAGACATAGCAAGGCCAATGGTAACTGAGCAAGGGGTATAAATAGTCAAATGAACAGAGTAGAGAACAAGACCAACTCATACCTTAGCAAGGGGCTAGAAATGAGAATATCTCAGTCACATTATGTCTTCACAAACCCACCAATACCCACATGTAAAAGACTCACCAACTCATTCAGGGGGCGTAGGTTTTTATCCATAGAGACAACCCGAAACTTGACTGGAGAGAGAGAGAGAGAGAGAGAGAGAGAGAGAGAGAGAGAGAGAGAGAGAGAATTTTCTAGTGAGTTCCAGAGAGCCAGGTCTTCTTTGTGCCACGTTCAGGATGGCTTCTTCACTCCATTGCCCGTGATGAACCTTCATACCTGACTGTCCTGATTTGTACACGGGTTTGTCTGTTTGGACGAAGACAACACTTTCTTGGTTCTTCACCAGCACCGTACTCTTTTTGCTGAATTCGTGTGTCGGTCCTTTGATGTGGACAGACAGGGACACCTTCTCATCTGAAGCTGAGACTCTGGGGAGCTGAGGACGAGAGGAAAACAAGACTCTTCACCATCAGACCCTTTGGAGGTCTTAGATTTCCTTTTTACCTCCTGTCCTTCCACACCATGGGAAGGAGATCGGGGTCCCTCAGATTCTGTTTAAGTATTATGTGAGGAGGGTATGTCAGAAACAAAGTATGCAAAGAAAAATACAACATTTCATGAGTCAATCAATGGAAGCAACAAAGACACAGTCATTTTTATGGAGGAAATATAATCTTGACGGAAAATTAGATATAACTGTGGAACTAAGGTAGATTGAAAAATAACATATTGATGGTGGTAGGAACTGCATCTTGAAATTAGGTACAGAAGAGGAACCTCAGTACTTAGTCAAGATATCAATTACTCATAGCTGATGTGGTTCTCATTAGCTGGAGTGCTAATTAGAAGTTTATAACTTACTAGCAGCAAGTACTAAAATGGCAAAATCCTTCTTTCTCAGGATACTATGTTTTTTGAGGAACTTCAGTGAGAAAGTAGCATATGCAGAAGTATTGGCTCTTCCTAATTTGAGGTGGGATAATCTATGCTATTTGTTTATTGGGTAAATGTTCAAAGTGTCTATTGTTTTGAAGTAGTAGTTGTATTTCTAGATTAATCTTTTTTAGAAATATGTAAGTATATTATAAATGCAACTACACACATGTGTACATAAATATAAAAAACAAATAGGGACAGGTATCTAGTACTCACAGTAAAGGAGTCACAGTGGAAATAGTCCTTGTCAACCACAAACTCATTGGCCAGACTTCTGGTTCCCCAGTTAGACTGCAAGGAGGCCCTGACAGTCACTGTCTCATTCAGATCGAGTAGATGGAAGCAGATTTTCTCAGGGGTCTCCGTGTAGAGCTGGGAAGGGACCAGCACCATATACTTCCTGGAAAGGGAAAAGTTGAGGCCAGGTGGGTATAGATATCATAGTCCATGGCTGTAGTTTCTTCATAATAATCATCACCATCCAAGATTCTCCAGCCTGAGATGTCAGGTGACAGCATGATACTGCAGAGTGGTCAATTATCAGTGTTTGTAATGGTGATCACTCAGCTTCAGCAGTGATATCCATCAAGGCAGCTTCACATGGCATGCACTACCGTCACTTAAGCAGCTAGTATTCAAGTGTTAGAAGGTTTTTAAATTTTTTTTAATAACAATCTGGGAGGAAAAATTATTCTTTTCATAAAAAATAATCATGATGGTTCTTGATTATCATGTTTAATTCTTAAAAAATAACAGTACCCTGTTTTTATTTTTGGGTACCCTTAAACCTAAGAGTTATAATGTGACTGTACAATTCAGAGCAGCATGATTCACATATGCTATACTTGAACAAGTACCAAAGGCTATCTGTAGTTATTGTTCTCTATATTTTTCTGGCATTAGAGGTTTTTTTTTAGTACCCAAAGTAGCCCAAAATCTAGCCTGTCACCACTACATCACATAATAGAAAAAAAATCAAGATTGCTTTTCTTTTTATCACTTTAAATACATTTTTCTGATCAAAAAATGACAAGGAAAGTCACTCAAGAATACAATCCTGATAATGTGATTATTTGGGCACCAAACAACAAGTTCTACTTACAGTTTAATCCAAGGTCTTTGATCCTAACAAGAGTGGTGTTTTAAGACACAAACATCCACAGAGTTTCAGTGTGCCTGAATCCCTACCAGTCCCAAGGTTAAACTATAGGCTACACATTTCCAACCCAAAGTTCCAACAGTGTAGATATTTATCTTAAAGGGGATTAAATGGTTTCAACACAGAAAAGTGTCTGTGACCACTGGGATTTTAGGTATTAGTGGTACAGTCATAAGAGGAATGCTATCCTAAATCACATCACACCTCAGTTTAGTAATTGCTTTAGAATTGGTAAAATGACACCATAGAATCATGTAATACTAAGTTGGAAAACATATACACAACTATTATTTGTTAATTGAAAAGCAAAATGATATGGGGAGGGTTTTGGGAGAAGAAACTGTGAAAGGAAGTGGATGGTTTTGATTGGAAGAGGAACAATATGGAAGAGGCCTTGGTGGTACTCACGGTTGTCCAGGTGATAAGGAAGCAGAGGCCAGGAAAGCAAGAAGAATTGACATCAGACATTGCAGAGCCTGTCTGTCCTTCCACATGGTGGAGGAAGGAAGGACAAGAGGACAGGGCCTATAATGTCCTCTTCACTGATAGGATTTCCAGAGACATCCCTGGTACACAGTGCTTTATTTATGAGTGCTCTGTGTAAACAGGAACCTCCTCCCTAGGTGTCCAAACAGACATGTGGAATTTTCCAAGAGTTTTCTGTTAGTGAAACTGTATTCAGTGGTGGCCTCAGTACAACGCAAATAAATTGCAACAGTCTCAGGAACGGTGCCAGAGTATCTTGGATGGTGTTGGTGAAGGATCAAGGGCACAGAATCTACTTAGTTTGAATTAGAGCAGACTTTCTCAGTCTTCCTACTACCCACCTGTAAATCTTTGCAGTGAGTGGCTGTGCTATGAGTGTGTGACATTTGCTACCTCACTGCTTCTGGTCACCTGGAATCTAGCAGCACTCCCTGAGAGGTGACAGCTCAGATTCTCTGTTTCCTCATGTGAGAGTCACTAGAGTAGTTCAGGTTGGAGATTTTCAGTTCTCCTGTCTCTAGTCATTCATATCTATCTTTACTAGTATTGTGTGTAAAAGGGGGACTGTGGATACTGAGCAAGCTCAAAAACTCACCTACTACAAGTCACCACGCCTGACCCTTCTTTGTTAGAACAGTAGTTCACCAAGCTCATCTACAGGTACAGTTGAGATGTCTTATCTTTGTGGTCTTCTAGGAAGCCAAATATAATCTGTGCAACTGAAGGTGATTGCTTTAAATAATTTAAATACATCAATATTTGGGATAAAACTCAGTTCCTTTGGAAGGACATTAAGGTTTGAGTTGGGAAGTACATTAGCATTTCCATCTAGATCATGGACTGTTTATTTTTGAAAAGAATTATGGCATTGGCTTGAGAGGAAGGAATATCAT
>CABHPQ010140109.1:0-22611 GCA_902168405.1 Peromyscus aztecus | reverse complement strand
TCTTCTCTCTGGTCTGGATTTGTTTGATTCAAAGATTCTAACTCCACTGAAGTTTACTGAGGCTATAAATAGATATGTAAACCCAGCCAAGGTGATGAAATATTTCATAAGCATGGCAAGAATGCATTCTCCTGATTGGGAAATCAGTGAAGAAAGTCAAATTGCAAAGAGGGATTAGTTGGAAACTCTGAAAGTAGAAAAATAGGCCATCCCATGGTTCATACAGGGCCAACCTCATGGGGAGGTGATCTGTGCAGTTGTTCAGGTTTCTGTGCCCACACGAGCTTCACACTTGACTTAATCCTCTGCTGCTACTGTGTTAAAATTCTTGAAGTACTTGAACGTGGATTCTACATATTTCTGATGTTCTTGTCCTTAGATGTTATGTCCTCAGCACCTGATCCATGGGCTTAATGATGGGTTACATGATCTGGCATGTAGCTGTCACATGTTTCACAGCAAATTATCTCTATTGCTGGAACTGGTTTTGTTATTCAGCCAAGTGGATCCCTTCTGTTTCATGGCACTCAAAAATGGAACTGCAGCTAAAATGTCCCACTCAGTTCTCCTTTCATTTTTATCTCTAGGCCCATTGACCCCCCACCCTGTTAGGTTCAGCTTGTCAGTTCACGATGATGCTGGGTGGACACTGTTAGTTCACCGTGTGTGTTTACAATCAGATGATTAGTTGTTGATTTAATGGATTAGCTAAGTGAAAATTCATGTTTTCTCATTTGGGGGAAGAAGTACCCCCTACATTACATACATGTTGCAGATCAAATAAATACCCACTTTGAAATTTATGTGAGAATAGATATTCTGGCAGTCAAATTGGTTAATAGAACCAAGGCATTTCCATAAAATAGAGAAATGTGGCTCAAGCCCCAGCGGCCATGACCAATTTCATTTAGTCAGCAAAGCAAGACTTGGATGAGAGTTAAGAGCCAGGGTCAATAGTCAGTCCTTTCTAGAAGTGTTAATTCTTGGTAATTCAAGGCACTGGGATCTGTTCACCTAGGACAGCTGCACCAGTAAGAGCTAAAGTATGGAAGCTGTTGAAGAAGGAAGGCTAACTGTTATTAAATGCCCCACCTCGGGAGACATAAATAACTAATAAAAACAGATCTTTGAGCAACTTGAAGTTTTTGTTTTTTTTTAATGAATTTTGTGGCCAGCTTTGATTTTGGAGATTATACTGGTTATGAGACATTTCAACTTAAATTTACAGAAAATAGTGGCAAACACTAGGATTAGGTCGTCATTGAAATACCAGAATTCTTTCTGTCTATGTCTTCCTTGTAATGCCCTTTATCCATCTGTATTTGTTTAGAATATGAATGTATATTCTGAAAACCAAAGGCCCATCAATCAAGCCATTTCCCACCTGCTCTCTCCTAAGAGACTATCAAAGTAGTAAATTAAATGAAACCGACATTGTTTTAGTGCTTGGCCGTCATAAAATATTACTGGTTCCAGGTGAATGCCTGTTTACAAGGGACCTTTGAAGATTTAACAGGGATATTTAGTGAATGGAATACCATGCATGTAATGAAAACATTTACATCACAAACAAAATTAAAAGGCAAACCAGCAAAGAAACACAAATTCACAAA
Source organism: Peromyscus aztecus (assembly GCA_902168405.1). Taxonomy (NCBI): domain Eukaryota; kingdom Metazoa; phylum Chordata; class Mammalia; order Rodentia; family Cricetidae; genus Peromyscus; species Peromyscus aztecus. The sequence goes on along the minus strand of CABHPQ010140109.1, from coordinate 20,998 downwards.
TATAAAAAGAAATTTAATAAACATTTTATATGCATGTTAATATGAAAAATGAAAAAGGATACAGTGTATGAATAGATATTCCACTGCAAAAAAATAAAAATAGCTCATAATTATTTTTAATATCCCTAGTAATCAAACAATTTAATTTTAAAGAAGACATAATTTCATCTTCAAAATGAGTACTGATTGAAAAATGGTATAACTCAATACCAGTCAGTACTGGGATGCTGTAAAAACAGCCAGAATTTCCATGTGTCTAGGATGGGAAAGTAACTAAATTATCTATGGTATACTTAAATATATTACAAAATATTCAGTCATAAATTCCGTTCATTTTTTTACAGATTATAATTAGAGAAGATTACTCATAAGAAAATTCTAATTGAGAATATCAAAAAAGATCATGACTTGCGCAGCATGAAATATGTCATGTTATTATGCACGTGTGTGTGTGTGTGTGTGTGCGCGCGCGCGTGCGTGCGCGCACGCGCGTGCATCTAAGGTAAATGCAGGAGAGGCCACTCAAATGTCTTTGTGAAGCTTTTTTATTTTTGCTATCTCTACAGCACTAAGACGTATCTAAAACCCACAATTTAGAGGGAATCGAGAGACTGTGACCTCATATATTCTTGTCTCTATATTTTTCCTTTTTGCCTAGAAACTATAAAAGTCACAAGTTTCCAAGTTCACATTTTGCCAAAGAGGCCTTTGGGCCTGACGATATTACCATGAGGACCAACTTTAGAAAGTCATTGCTGCCAGTGATCACTGGGACCTGGCTCTAGGGGTCCAGGCCTAATTTCAGAACTGTTCCTCTATTTGCCATAAATATAAACAGTGTATTCCAGCCTTTGATTTAGAACTGATTCATAGTTTCTATACCTGTAGAATGTGTTTTAGAAGCTTCCAATTTATGACTACCTTTCAGAGCCCACCAGTGTACAAGTAGAGACAGACCCCACTCTGCAACTCCTCCTGTTAGGAGTGATAAGCCTCATGTGACTGGAAAGAGACAGGGCCCCAGCCTGTTGTCCACAGCCCCGTAGCGGGGCCTCATTCCATGTGAGTGTGATGCACCCACCATCCTATTTACAAATTTGACTTTTACATGGTCCCAAAGTCAACAGCCATCCCAGCAGGGCTAGCCACCTTAGCACCAGTGAAAGGAATGGAGAGCAATTAGAAGTTAGAGGGAAGTTTAGCTCCACTCACTCACAAGGAGCTCAGCAACTAAATCCACCTGCAATTCCATGTTACCTTTTTAAAACATTGACCTCAAAGACTTGTCACCCATGACAAGGAAGGCCTGAGTCCAAATGGAATATGTAAGAGAAATGCCTCCTTCTCTCCTAGCCAGGCTCCCACTGACCTTTTTGATCCCCACCAGTTGCCCAGCTGTCGTGAAATGTGAGAGAAGGTAGAACATCACTGGACCTGGACTTGTCATGGGGCCAGTCAGCCAGTACTTGGGCCAATTTGCTAAAATCTCCATGCTAAAGAGTCAGTTCCCTGACTGACCAATCTGACGAAACACTGGCTCATTTTCAGTCCTGACCATTTCCGTCTTTGGAATACGTTCACTGCCTTGGAATATAGGGCCACCTAAAGGACACAGAAAGCTGCCAAAATCTGTGTGCTTGGATACTGGCCCGGGGACAGGTATGCCCACTGCATCTGCCTCAGGCCAACGCTGACCTCTCTTAGCTAGACTGTTGCTTGTGGTGTGTAGGATATTCATACAGCTCGAGTATGTCTGAAAGGCATCTCTTAGATGTGTTTGAGGATGTTGTAAGAATCCATTATTTTTCTAGCAAGCTATCAATTCATTGTCTTTAGAAGGTTCTGACTTTCCTATCATTCTCTGTAGCGGTTTATTATCTGAGAGCTGCTCGATTGTCTTAAAAGCAGAGGTTTCTTTCTTTTCCCTTTTACAAAATTGGTTGCTGTATTTGTAGCCAAGTCTCATAAATTAAAATACTTGTCAAAATAAATGAATAGTATGTTTGTTATATTCATGACTTAAAATCACGTTTGATTGCTTACTCATTAATCTGAAAACTTAAGCAATACACTGAGTATTACAGTCATTAGGGAAATACAGCAGAGTCTCCAAACAGCCAGATGTCATGGAGAACACTGCACAGTCGTGCTTGTTTCTAAACTGGGCGTGTGGATGGACAAATTAGTTTTCCAATTTCAAAAGATTTGCCCTGGAAGAAAATCCAATCCATAGATGTAATCTATCAGGAAACAGAATTGGGATCATGGTATACTAAGTAGATTTTAGATGGAAAATTGTAAAATGCAATTTCATCTGGAACCTCAAGGATGGACAGAGGCTGTTCTGCTCACATGGTTGTGGGGGTGACCTTTCCTGTTCCCAACTGAGTGGAGAGTCAGAACTGAGAGAACTGGTGTCTGCGTGAGAGAGAACAAAGCCAGACAGCCTTGTAGCTGAGGCCTTGTTCTCCCTCTGGGATACAGAGCAAACACTGATCGCTCCTCAGCTTGGGTAGCATTTTTCCCATGCAGGAAGCACTATAGTAGGAGTTGGGAGTATGATATCTGGTTATGCTTCTTCATTCCATTCTCTCATGTGTAAAGGGCCAGCTGTGCTTCTCAGCGTATTTCATGAATATTAAATGTCTGACTATGGAGAGCCGTCCTAGCCCAGGAGGCACCAAAGGTTACAAGGGCAGGAGTCATGATGTCATTGGCAGAATAGCATCTTCTAGTGTGCCTTTGGCTCTGGTCTGACCTTTTCTGCCCACATTCCAAGTTTGGTTTTCGTTGTTTCTGTGTACTAACTTGTATTCTCCTAATAGGCTTTGCTTCTGTTTTAAAAATTGCAACTATTCATTAACTCTATTTTAGTGGTGTGACTCATGATTTCAAGCTGGTAATCTATGTTTAGATAGAAGCAGGTAAATTAAGATCCACATGCTGTGTGACAGGTGGGGATAGAGGCATGGACACAGTGTCACAGGAATACCAGGGAGTCTGTAGAAGGCTGCCAGTGGGAAATTCTGAACTGTGACCATACTCAGGTCTAATGGTGGGAAGACCACTTCTGCATTAGCAATAGTATTGTGTCTAAATGTTAGAAGCTAGGATGGAAAGCTGCCAGCCATCAAGGCTCTTCTGCAAGATTCAGTGTCAGTCCTAAAGCAGTGCCCCATTTGACTGTAGTGGACTAGTTCCTACACAGAGAACTCAGCCTGAAATTCCACTTTCTCCTAGAGGGGTGAGCTCCACCTTGGCAAAGAGCTTTCCAAGGGGTATGCTTCTGAGACAGTGTTTAGTTTAAGTATTGGATTAGTTGGGTAATATAATTCTAGGATACTATAGAAAAAAAAAAGGCAGCTGAGCATACTGAGGCTGAGTGTTAGTTACATTGTAAATGTATGTGACACCTAATTTATAAGATGCTTTTTCATGTACTATTTTATCTTCCAATGTTTGATAGAGTTGTTTATTTAGTATAGCCTTTTTCAAATGTGGGTAATGTGGGTAATGTGTGTGCTAGTTAGAAATAATGAAGAAAGTGCCATGTGACTGTATATGTGTGTGTGACTGTGTGTGTGTGTGTGTGTGTGTGTGTGTCTGCCTTTCCAACGCGGCATCATATTTCATGTCTTCATTTCTAATAATTCCCACTTTCTGGAGACCTTCAAAGCCCTTGAGATTGGACAAAATTGAGGCACTCCACAGTGCTCTACTGGGTAAATGGCAAGTAAAGCCACCCAGTGCATTGGGATCACCTTTGTGAGTTCTCTAGCCTTTTAAACCCAAGTACTTTATCGTCAATTTTCTTGTATGTCTGGTATTATTAATGTATTCAGTTCTGGAGCAGAAGAAATGTTATTACTACGTAAGCGAATACATTGAGTTTTAAATTTTCTGACATTTGCATTGTCCTGGTGACGCTCAGTTTGAGTCTTGGCTCTGCATCCACATACTCTTTTCATAGCTGTGCCCCCAGCTCCATGTGGATTAAGATTTCATGGCTGCCACTTGACCTCCCTGGGAGCCAGGCTTCCCCTGTGTAGACATGGGTTGTGAATATTGTTTAATAAATGGTGATCTGTTTTCAGCAAGGAAGTTAAAAAATGCAGGGAAAACAAATTCAGGATTTTCTCAAACTTGTCAAGTGGTTATATACCACTTTAAAATTTTACTTCAAGTCATTCAGAGGAGGAATATGATTCAGTTTAATGTGTTTAACATATACCTCACTTCTTAGCAGCTTGCTACACAATTAAAGGAGGTAAATGTATTTGGGGTTGAAATATGGATGGCTTTTCAATAGGCATATTTTTTGTTGTTATGGGACAATTTAAGCAGAAGCCTCTTTAAAATGTGATAAGGATGAATAGAGTTCTTAGCACAGCTGAAGAAATCCTGTTACTTTCTTTTGCTTGAAGCTTAAAGCTACAAAGTTTATAAAGGCCCCAATTATGAATTTTCAGTCTGAGGGGGAAATGGAAATAGGTTTATCTCATTTACTGAACGCAGATTGACACTCCTGAGAATGAAGCCATTGAGTACTTCTAGGGACACTTAGTCCGATGCTAGTGTCCGGTGACGATGCTAATGGGGACCTGCTCATTTTTCTGATGGAATGTAATGCTTTTAGATGTCAGGATGCTATGAAGAAGAACCTATTTTAAGCTTTGTTTACAGTGGCATCAAATTGGCTCTTGTAGGCAGTTGTCACTTAGTTCTGAGGAGAGCCTGGATTCCAGTGAGATACCAGCTGTCTCCAGGTGCCGCTCAGGCCATACTGCGCTTCCTCCACGTGTAATTTCAGTCTTGCCTAGACTTAATTGCGTGTATTAAGACTTGAGGTGAATGATTCCAACCTTGTGTTGTCAGATCCTGTTCTTTGTCCTGTAATTTTACTCAACAGTTGTGGGCAACATGAAATATGTGGAAAACAGTAAAAATGGCAATTTGTTAAGTTCAGCCGTTTAACCCAAAGAACTCAATATGGAAAATAAGCCTTTCTTCATATTAGTTCATTAGTTCATTTGACATGTAATTAAAATAGAATCACACAATTCTCGGCACAATTACTAATAAAAAATGCCTTTATAAGTACAGTTTATTATGCTCTGTGAGCATTTGGTTGGTTCCTTTTTATTCTCTACACAGGCTAAGGATAATAACATCAGATTATAAAAATGCAGGCTATAAAAGCGACAGAATGCTACAGGTTGACAAGAGAATAAACCACACAATGAATATTGAGGGACTCCACAGTGAATGCACTAGGTGGCACTTATTGTTAAAATATTTACTCGTCAGCTTAGAAGCTGCAGACCCTGGCAAAGCACTTGGAGTTGCAGCCCCATGGAAGCAGCGGAGGCTCAAACCATGCAGGCCTGGGTGGAGGAGCGGGGCTGCACCTCTAAGGGTCGTGTGTTCTTGTGTGATGAAAAGTAAGCATAAAAAGAAGACCCCAAATTGCCCATTTGATGTGTTTGATCTTGGTAGTGCCTGTGTTCCTCTGTCAGCTCTGTGATGAAGAGATTAAAGAGAAACAACAAAGCGAATGCAGGAGACGGATAAACAAGTCAAGTGGGACTCAGTCTGCAGGCCAGGGAATGATCTCTGTGTTAGGACAGAAAATTAAATGTAACTACCCTTGTGCCTCAGATGCCAGGCTAAGCGTTAGCTACGCTGGGAATATTGCCAAGGCGTTAGTATTGTCTCCTCACTCAGAAACACACACACCTTACTGGTTGATGGGGAATCAACATCCACTGGTCATCATAGACTTTTGGTTCAAACATAAAAGCAGATCTGAGCTCAAGAGAAGATAGGGCTGGAGTGAAATTGTGCACATGGCCCTTTTGAATCAGATCTGTTATTAAAGGCTGTGGTATAAGTTGTACAAAGTTATTTTACATTCATTTGAGTCTTTATGTTTACAATTGTTGACTTTTCCATTTCCTTAATCTTTACAAAGTACAGAGTAAGTAGATGGAAATACTCTCCACACTAAGGTCTCATTGTTTTCACACTAAGGTCTCATTGTTTTCTCGGAGACTCTCAAATATTCATTTTAGAAGTATCTGGGAAGCAGACACTGTACTTCCCAAAACTAATCCCCAATCTTTAAATTTAAAACAACACTCAGCATTGGCAGTTGAAATGCAGCATAAGAACAAGAGTTTACATGTACCATAGCAAGGTTTTCATTTTCTTGTGTTCTCTCACCTTTATTTAAGATATACTATGCTCTTGAGAAGTAATCTACTCCTGGCTCCTCAAACAGTGGTACAGAAACAATACAACCAACCAACTACAGCTTCCAAAGCTGTGTCTTGTGACTCTATGTGAAGTCCTGTATCTAAATGTGAGAGGTCACAAGAATGACAGCAGTAGAAGGATTTTCACATAGTGACCAAAAATTAAAATCAAGTACATGGAATCCAGGCTGTTTCTTGCTGTACCTCTGTGTGGTACCCTGTGACGTCACCGTAGCCTTTGTTCTGAACACACCATGTACTACACACGACCTCCAAAGTGGTGTACAGAACACAAGCAAAAGCTGCCTGAAAGCACCTTGTTCACATTCCAGGCATTTATGTGCTATAGATGGGATTGCTTTTACCGTATATACAAAGTTTTCTGCTTTTCTAAAACCACAATGATTTAGTTGTGGAGAAAAAGCAGATTAGCTATTTTCTTATTATGATCCAAAAGCATTTAAGTATCAGATCAAACTTTCAGTCAAACCCAAAAAATATTGAAGACACTCTTCATTTAACAATGTCAAACATTCAGCTAAGGTTTAAGTTCTTTACGTAAAAATAAACAAGGTATATCTCATTAGCAAGCCTAATTGCTTCATCCTTAATAAAGGCTAGAAGTATATTTATTTCAAAGAATTATATTAAAATAAATCCCTCTAGCATCACCAGTTAATGTTTGATTTGTGTAACTGTTTTATATACCTATGTGCCTGCACAGAAAGCTTCCCATGCAGAAGGGGGTGCCCGTGAAAAAAGATTGGGAAGCCTGCAGTGAATAGCATTTTGATGAAGGAGGCATAGAGTGTATGATTCCATGATTTTGTAGAACAAAGCTGGTCCTGTATTTTGAGATGATGGCATGCTATTTCAGCCTGTGTCTCTGCTTGGCCAGATTTGTTCACATTTGTTCTTAGGCTGCTTTGGGTATATGCTGCATTCCTCCACGTTGAATGGTATCTTGCAAAACAGTTCTCCAGGAGTACCTAGGACCAAGCTATTAATGCTGCCTGCCTTACTTTCCACCCTGTGCGCACACATACACACACACACACACACACACACACACACACACACACACACATATATATGGAGTATGTATGTATGTATGTATGACAAGAAATAAGAAAATACACAAATATTTGTTTAAACTATGTTTAAGGGACAGCAAAGTGGGTTTGTGCCAAAAGGTAAAGGGCTGTGCCTTGCAAACCTGCTAGTCTGAATTCAGTCCATAGAACCTATGTGAAAGATGAAAGGAGAGAATTGATTCCACAAAGCTGGCCTTTGATCTCCACAAAAGCCACATAGAACATATGCACACATGTGCTCCCCTCCACATTGTTTAAGAAATTTAAAATATTTTTAAATTTTGAATTTGAATATATCAATTTAAAATTGATATATTAGATTTCAGCATATATTTTACCTTATTCACTTTTTTTAATTCAGCAAACACATATTTACCTCATATTTATCGCTCTAACTCAAGGAGGTCAGACCATCCAAAACAGAAAAAAAGCACTGTCCTCTTGAAGTTTCAATTCTGATAAAGTGAGGATAGACAGTTAAGAAGTGACAGAGATGAGAAAAGATAAATCACTGAGGATGTGCTGAAAACTCTGAGGAAGTAGTGAAGGGTGGGCCGCAGGGAGTAGTGGGATGCTGGGATGTGGTGTGCCAGCAAAAGCCTGGCCTTTGGGTAGAGATGTGGAGACTTCACAGTGAGGTTCATAAGATGCAGTGGGGAACTTTCTCAGGAAGACAGCTTAGAACAGCCACGGAGACAGGTACAAAGATACTAGTCTAGCTGCCTAGAGTCCTGGGGATGAAAGAAAGCAACTCAAACTTGTGGTCAGAGTGTAACAGACCCTACAACCTCAGAGGCCATAGAAAGAGTGTGGAATTTCCTCCATGTGAGAGGAAAGGGTATTACAGGCACCTGAACATTAACATAGGACAGGCATGATCTCAGATTTTTTTCAAGATCGTCATTAATACTGAGTTGAGTATTCGGTCCACTGAAGGAAGATGTCTAGGTAGAAACAGACCAGCAATAAGACTGCTGTAGAAACCACCTTGGAACTAGATCCAAATTGGTGGGAGCAAGGGTGGTAAGAACTCATCAAAACCTGGTAAAATTTTCAGATGTGTTGAAAAATTGAGCATGTGTGGCTGTAGGAGAGGAATAAAGGTGAAGAATTATTACACAGCTTTTAGCATGATCAATTGCCTTTAATTTCTATATAAAGGAGCATAGAAAGAATTTTGAAAGATTTGTTGTACAGTTTTAGAGATAATGCCCAGTTGTTCACATAGTCCTGAAGCTTGGTCAGAAAGTCTGATAAATGCAGAATTTATTTGCCTGTACTCAAAACCAAGCATGAAACAGGTAAAGTCATAACTGACTATAGACCCTTAACATTTTCAGAGATCAGGTAATAAAGAGGGATTGTGGAGGGACATGCAATTGAAGACTTAGAGAGGTGAAGGAGAAACCTAGGCAGTCTTGTGTTCTGGAAGGTACATGAGGAGAAGACACCAAGGATGACAAAGTGCCCAGTGGTGTCCCTAAACTCAAGGCGAGAGGTGCAATTATCTTCTGCTACCAGGAGATGCTCTTGTCTTTGACAGGAGCAGATTCAGTGAGCCAGAGCCTGTTCAGTGTCTCAAGGTTTGCTTTGAGACAGTCAAGAAATGGCATTGTTCCTGTGTTCATGAATGGGTCCTGAGAAGGCTTTTGTTTTTGTTGGATAGACAAATTAGTAGCCTTTCTGTATACTGACCTTCCTAAGTGTATCTGGAAATTAGATGGCTAAATACAGAAATCTGTGAGGACACAAGCTTAGGTTGTAATCAAGCCATGTGAACAGATCCCGTGGGTTTAGTGGAGTTTGGAAATGTCATGGCTACACTTGGTAGCATGAGAACAATGGCATCCCAGAAGGCGAACAGAAGGCATTCCAGCTGATCAACTGAGTAGAGGGAAGATATCAAGTCAGATAGTTCCCATATGCACTTTACAGTTTGGGTTATAGTAGCCTCTAAAGTACCAATGTGAAAATTTTCATGTCAAAATTTGAATATAATTCTTTCTTTCATGTCCTCCTTGCCTCTCTTGGAAGAGGTAACTCTGTATGGTTTAAGGGGAGGATGTAGAAAGCCTCTCCCATGTACTGGATGCTTTGAAATCAGCCTATCTTTTGTCGAAGAGAACAGCATGGTAGTTTGTGTTATTCACTGTACCTCTGTAACAAGGTCTTCCTGTAACTCTGCTACCTAGTAATGTAGATGTCTTGATGAATCAAGTCATTTAGTTAACAAGGACCTCCAGAGTGTGACTTAAATAACTCACCAGTTTGGAAGCAAGTATGAGTCTGTGTACATGGTAGCTTTTGAGAGAGAGAGAGAGAGAGAGAGAGAGAGAGAGAGAGGAGCTGGTAGAAGCCCTTGTCAGTCAACCCTACAGGGCTGTATCAGAGAGTCAGGGAATGAGTCCATTCTGTCCAGGAGTAGACTTTGTTTCATGCAGTGATCCCAGGCTCTGTTGTGAGAAAGCCCGTAAACCATGAGACTGGGTGACAGAGTACATGATTAATTAACTAAAGAGATCATTTGATGTGGGAATCAACCAGGTCCCATAATCATCTACAAAACAGCCATGTAATGGTTTATCTTCAAATAATGGAATTTATGGTTTGGTTTGGTTTTTGTTTCCTAAGAACATAAGATTCCCATTCCCAAATTAGAGCTATTCTATAATGCATCATCTCTTTCCATAGTTTTCATTTTGAGGAAATGTTATAGTCTGTGCTAAAATTCTGGACTGAAAGCTGAAGAAAACGATTGATTCCATCACCAGATGCCATTTGGTCCATAACTGTGGGAAACAGAATCTCCAAACAACAATGTTTTCCCATTAGATGTGTGGGTGTAATACTGTCACTGCACATTCTGTAACCTTTTGTGGATACAATGTATAGACAATAGTAAAGTTTTTATAGAATAAATATATCTAATGATTTAACTTATGAATTATATTTTTATATATAGCTTTATATTTCTGACTGATGTTCTTTTTTCTTTGTCTCCAATATTTTAAAGTGCATAGATGAAACTGAGAGCTTAGGATGAAGGAAGTAAGAAAAATAAGATACCATTTCTATATAAAACTGTTCAATGTACCAATTCAATATTCTGCTGCTTAGTTGATGGGTATATCATAATGAACATTCAGAATATATGTGAATTCACAATATGCAAAGTTGAAATCATAATTATCATAATTATGGCATAAAGTAATAAAGAAAATAATTTAACCACATTTTAAAATTGATTTTATTTTCTATGTCAAGATTGAAAGTGTAAAACCTTTCATTTTAGCCAGATGATTAGAAAGATCTAGTTTTGCTGATTATTTTTATAGTAGAATAATCTTTCATTATTAATCTGCTTAAGTCTTATCTCAAGTCAGTTCATCAATGCTAGCAATTAAAGATAGAAAATGCATGTGCTCAATTTCAAGAATTAAAAATAATGCCTTGGGAGTAAGCATTTCTTTTCTGTGGTGAATGGATTGTTGGGTTTTCCAATTAAAGAAGTCTCCATACTGGAAATGAGTAGTCAATTATGAAAATTATTTTTGAATAGCCAATTTACATATCCATAATTGTGTTCATTTCTTTTGAAAGACTACGTTGGAGTTTACAATATTTTGATTGGTTACTCCTGCATTTGTGTTATTAATACTATTGCCAACAAGATTCCCCAATGAATGGGCTTTGAGTGCCTTTCTGGATATGACTGAATTATAAGTAAACTTGCTTTTTAATGAATGGAAACTATCCAAAGAGTTACTAGCAGTTTTCAACATTAGTTAGACTGTACTTCTTTGGATTGACAGTAGCATCCATGAACTGCCTCCTAAATTCACATTTGGTCTTTTCTACCTTAGCCATTGAGGAAGATTTGAAATTCCTCTATTGGAGTGCAGCCTCCAAACTCAAACTATAGTCACACAGCAGGTCTGCCTTAGTGTCCTACAGTGCCATAGCCTCATGTGATTAGTAGAAAAATTAATGTCAAATTTTTCATAGAAAATGACATTTCAGTTTTTTATATTAAAGATATGCAAATACATTAAATGAGTGTATTTAATGTCCATAAAATCCATTATGAAAAAAAAGGTATGAAAGTCATGTATAAAAATGGGACACCTGTATATATGATGAACACATATTATTTGTAGCTATTAATTTTCTTATGTTTGCAAGTATGTGTGGATTTAGATTGTGTCTAGAAATACGTGTCATGAGGAAATGCTATACCCCTTTGTGACCTGAATGTACACTTCTATAATGTATTCTCTTGTTCATCTTTTGTATATTGAGCTTTCATTTTGCACCCTGGGAGTGAATAACTTATTACAAAAAGTTGCAAGTGAGGCTGTGTGTATAGTTCAGTGGTAGAACCCTTGCCTAGTGTATGTGAAAGTATAAGTTCAACCTTCACAGGAGAGATACACACAGAGATTGATAGACAGACTCAACGATGAGACAGATTGATGAGGAGAGAAGGTAAGAGGCAGCCATTTCATTCCTTTAACAAGAGCTGGCCCAAACTGACCATTTCAGGACCAGACAAACCAGACCTAATCCCTTATCATGTTCTGCTCCTGTGATGGCAGGGGTCATATTATTGAAGATTTCTGCATCTTAGCATAGTAAGACTTGAGATTTTTTTTTTAAGGCGACATTTACTTTAAGACCAAGTAAAGATCACAATCAACTAGACACAGTGTCCCTGTGATAAGCATGTCACACAAAGTAATTAGTGTTGTTGGACTCATTTGCAGCTCATTGCTGTGTTTGATGAACAAGAGCCACTCCAGAAGATTGAGAGCCCCAGTGGAAACTCCACGGATCGGCAGAGCCCAGATGCTTTCGAGACAGAAGTGGCCGCTCACCTGGCTGCGTTTAAACCGATCGGTGGGGGAATCGTAGTGACCCCGTCCGCTCTGAAGTTAGGTAGGTGGATTTTGCTGTTGACAGCACCCATTTGGTTGCGAATTGCATCAGTTTACTAACTTCCTTCTCTGTGAAGCTTATCATATTAATATTCTCTATAAAACACATCTGGTTTCCCCTCTCTCTAAATTATATTTCTATGGCTCTCCACTGCTGCTGGAGCTCATGTAAGGAGATGCAGTTTTTATCTTGAACTCAAAGTGACTCCCACTTGCATGCCCTTGAAGAATCACACGGAAGCAGACTGTAAGTGATGAAGTTTGCCTGTATCCTGGAAGCATTGCTGTTTTTGTAAAGTTCATCATTTGGGAAAAGCTAAGGGTTACCAAGGAATCCACACTAGAAATAAGGTTCTCCTTCTCTCTTAGGCATCCTGTTTTTCTTCCTATATATATCTTAGACATTGGAGGAAACAGTTGGGGAGTTAGTTTTGGAATTTGAAATTGCCTGCTGGTTTATTCAAAAAAGAACAGTTTACCTGGTGATTTTGCTCAGAATTCTTTTTCTTAATATTTGTTTTGAACGTATAGGAAGTGAAAATAAACATTCTTCTAAAGTTTCTGTCAAGTACTACTCCTAACGTATCTGTTTTTCCTGATACTTCTTAGAGATAATTTTGGGTCAGTTTAATAGCATGTCATTTTTGACAGCCCACTAATGTGCTAGTGTTTGAAATCAGTGTTATTTGGTAAGATCATGAAGACAACATTATGAGACTGTTCCTTGTTCTGGATAGAGCTTAATTCGACCTAATTCTCTGGCAGAAGGACAGACACAGTCCCCACTTCTCAAAAAGAATCTGCTTTTTCTTGGAGAAGAACATGCACTTGAATTGTGACAGTTTGTCTGGTAAGGATAGGCAGATAAAGACACTTGCTGTCAATCACAGGGATAGGTCTATCCCTGGGACCCACAAGATAGAAGGAGAGAACCAACTATGTTAGTTGCCCACTGACTTCCACAGGTATACCTAGGTATGCATGAAATAGTACACACACACACACACACACACACACGCACGCGCGCGCACACACACACACACACACACACACACACACTAAATGGAAATATTTAAATTGTAAAAATTATATATAGCTCTTTTGCCCCTCATTTGAAATTCAGTATTTACTATTGTCCACCATGGTGGTACATGCCTTTAATCCCAGGACTCAGGAGTCAGAGGCAGACAGATGTCTGTGAGATCATGGCCACTCTGGTCTACATAGTGAGTTCCAAGACAGCCAAAGCTACATAGTGAGATACTGTCTCAAAATAAATAAACAAATGAACAAATAAGTAAATAAATAAAATTACTGTTTATTATATATATGAGCAAACCAAATAACCCTGTTTTGTCTCAGTTTTCTGAAAAGCATTTGTAGTATCCCTTTTAAAACAAACCAAAAGGGAATTAATGACCTACGGTCTTACATTTTCCTGCATATTTTGGAATCAGGCTAACAAAGCAGTCTGCTAGAACATAGAAGGCAAAGGGCTGGTTGGCGGCTTCTCCTCTTCTGGAGCCAGGCTCGTGGCTTCAGCAACCTTGCAGCCCTATCGTTCATTTGCATAATGGATGCCTTTTTATCCATTATGCAAATGGTATGAGAGGAAAATTAGGCAATAAGGGAAGACGAAAGGAGAAAATTGCTCTTGCTTGTTTTAATATTCTATTTATAAGCAAGTGCTGTGAGCTTCAAAAGGCTGCGACTCGTGGTATCCCTGCCTCTGGAAACTTGTTTTCACCTTTCACTTACGAGCTTTTGCAGGGAGGAAAGTTTGTTTGTCTTCTGCTTTTTCATGGCTTCTTTTTTTGGACCATCTGATCAAAAGAGTGATGTTGAATCCAAGAAGAACCAACTCAAATTCCCCTCCTTGTAAAATAGATTTCGTTTGTATTTTTAAAAGATTTATTATTTTATTTTTATTTGTGTACGTATGTGTGTGTGTATGTGTATATGTGTATGTGTACACACCCATGCACATGCATGTGTGTGGATTACATGGAAGGCTAGAACAGGATGGTCAATTTCTTAGAGCTGTAGGTACAAGCAGTTGTGGGTCACTGGACATGGATGTTGGAAACCAAACTCAGGTCCACTATAGTGTACTCTCAGTCACTGAACTATCTCTTCAGCCCCTTTTCTTTGAGACTGATTTTGTGTCTATTCAGTAGGACTATATATCAGACCCTGACATAAAGAGACTACATCGAATGACGTCATCCCTCACTCCTTTATTGGTCCGTACTCCTTTAATGTTAGCTATCATGTTTTAATATTCTCTTTTTCAAGAGATTAGGAGTTGGGGCAGAGAAGTTTAGTAGCTCATCCAAATCACATATTGATCAGGCGCCAAAGCCGGGATGTGAACTCTTGCTGGCTCAAGTGTTAGGAACCATTTCACTCTACGATTTCTGAGATACTGTTCATAGAAATACTGATAAAACTTTCTTGGAGTTTACTTTGTGAATGTAAACCAAATCCCAGAAAGGGCCAAACTTCTAGGTCTACACATCCATTTCATTTAGTCAGGTAGATGAGCTGCTGACAGGAGATAGCATTCATGTTGCTTGTTTCTGTAACAAAACCACTAACAGGAGTGCCAGGCAATGGGTCACAGTGAATTTGTACTTAGGAAGCGAGGTCACCAAATTCATGAAGCGTGTTCTCGCCTTCCTTCTTTTCATTCAGGTCTGCACCCCAGATCTATTGGGTGGTACCACCCACATTCAGAGTGGGTCTTCCCTCTTCAGGTAAACGACTCAAAGGCACATCTAGACATGTGTCTTCCAGGAGATTCTGAATCTGGTCAAGGTGACAGTGAAGACCAACCATCATACATAGCTTCTTAATTGGACCACATTTAGCAAGATGGTTGTCTTTCTAACACTTTCTTTTACTTACAGAAAACCTTGGGGTTTCATTCTGGTAGACAAGTTAAAGAAATGTATAACACATTCAGTTCTGTGTCTGCCCACTCCGTTTTGCTATTAGTGTTCTCACAACAGGGGCTGGTCACGGGCTGCCTCAGGATGGAACTGGCTTGGCCATGGCTCTTCTGGGGTGTGACCTTGGTATGTTGTGAGGCACACCCCACGCTCCTGCTTTTATCAACACAGGGAGGGGGTGTCCAAAGAGGAATAGTTTTTCTGTTCCAGCAGTTCATCATGAAGGATGCATAGACATGAAGGATGCCAACCACTGAGCCCTAGGCCTTCATGGCCTCTTGCCACGTAGCTTTGTTGCTCATCACCTTTCATGGTTGCTTAACCTGTCTGCAGCCACCAAGAACTATCTGCCATTTAGTAATTTCCTTGAAATGTTAATGTCTTTGTGTTCAGATCTTGCTCACTTTTCCTCACTTCATCTCTGTTTATCTGGGAAAATGTGCTACTTCTGTCTAATCTTAAATGCTATTTTTCTGTAAAGCTTTGTCTAAATCTTTTTTTAAATTTTTTTTTATTTTTTTATTTTATTTTACAATACCATTCAGTTCCACATATCAGCCACGGATTCCCTTGTTCTTCCCCCCCCCCCTTCCCCTTCCCCTTCCCCCCAGCCCATCCCCCATTCCCACCCCCTCCAGGGCAAAGCCTCCCCCGAGGACTGAGATCAACCTGGTAGACTCAGTCCAGGCAGGGCCAGTCCCCTCCTCCCAGGCCAAGGCAAGCAACCCTGCATAAGCCCCAGGTTTCAAACAGCCAACTCATGCAATGAGCACAGGACCCGGTCCCACTGCCTGGATGCCTCCCAAACAGATCAAGCCAATCAACTGTCTCACCCATTCAGAGGGCCTGATCCAGTTGGGGGCCCCTCAGCCATTGGTTCATAGTTCATGTGTTTCCATTCATTTGGCTATTTGTCCCTGTGCTTTATCCATCCCTGGTCTCAATAATTCTCGCTCATATAGACCCTCCTCTTTCTCGCCAATTGGACTCCCGGAGTTCAAATCTTTAAGACAGTGTTATATACAGTGTTATAAGCAGGTAACTTCCAGTTATCCAACCAATGAAAATATTCCCCCAACCTAAAAAAGTTTGCAATTCCATGTCTTATAAACTAATCATATGTGTATTTGTATGTTTATATTTAATTTGCAAGCAAAGTTTTAAACCAAGGGGCAATAACATAATTCTAACCCCATTTATCTAAATTATTTCTACCATGAATTTTCTAATAGATTCTCCAATGACTAAGTGACTGGCCCAGACTCAGTTCTAACAAATTATTATCATCTTTTATTATACACCCTAGAAATTGCTAACACAACAGTCTATTTAAGAGAAGAAATCTGTTGGCTGAAACAACAGCTAGAATTGTAGAGAGCTATATTCATAGAATCCATTTGGACCTCGAAATTACCTTGTTCAAGAATTTTCCCCATCCCCTCTAGAGCCCTTTAGTACTTCTAATGATAGTTCAGTGATTTGATGAGTGTTTGATCCTAATTAACAATAACATTGTTGGTTGCTTACATTCTGGATGGGGTTGGATTCATGATCAATCTCTGAACAAGTAGGATAGATGTAACCAGCAGGTTAAATATTAGATCATGCTCACAAGAGTACAGGAGTTTGGTTAATAGGCAGCAAGTGAAGTGCAGATGTGTTTTAGAAGTCTCATAGTAAGGATACTCACCTTTACTCTAAGGAATTATGCACTCTTGGAATAAATTTTATAAATATAGACTTAGAGTTAACAATTGTCTGGGTGATTGACACCATTTTACAAATGAATATGTGAAAACATCAATTCATTGTGTGCTCTGGTGTTGAATGACTAGTTGGTTAAAAACTACAATTAGACTACTACTTTGCTTCTCTAGCACCATGCTCCCTCAGTTGCATGATACTTTTGATGAATTGTATATTTCAATTATCCATGCCCCTCAAATACTAGATGTGATAATAGTAACATTTCATATCCTTTTGGAATTGAGATAAAGCATAAATTAATAAGCAGATACTATGAATAACTGTAAATCAAAAGCTAATAAAGGAAACAAGACTAGAAAATTGAGGTGCCTTAAGTTTCTTTTAAATCCCATAAGTTGCTGGCTATTTGTTGTTGTTTTCTCACTTCATATAGGCAGTATGTGTGCATGTACGTGTGGTCTTACAGCAAACCAGTATGCTAATGGAATCCCTGTGATACTTTTTTTCTTCAATGTGGATATTGCTGCACCTTCGCTGATATTTCAGGTCTCTACATATAAGGTCAGACGGGCAGATTTTACTTTGAAGTTTGGCTGAATAAGAGTCCTCTACCTTTTCCATGTCTATTCCTCATGTTGCCGTTTTGATCGATGGTACCTGATCCTCTGTTCTCCAAAATGCATTATGTAGCTATCACCAAAAGTTGACATAATCCTTGTCACTTCAGAACAAGTGAAATGGAACTGGTCCAAGTCCCTGAAGTTTTTGTTCCAGAGTTCCAGATGTGTGTCCTAAGCCATGTAACTTATCTCTGTGAGGATTACATCTTCCCACACAAAAATAGACGAGGCTCCATTTGGATTGAAGATTCAGAATAAAGGGCACACAGATTGCTCTTTGCTATGTAACCATCACCCACAGCTTTCTCCTCTATAAACTAAGCCTTGGTTTTGCTTCTGTGGGCTGTGATAGTCTCAGGAATATATCACTAATACCTAGCTGAGTATAAATCCAGCTCTTTGCTCCTGTCAATTTCCATCTCATGACCCCAATTAGGAGTTTTATTGTGTGTCTTTTGATAATTTTCTCAGTACTTGATTGAAATATGCTATTTGGGGTTCAGGCTTACATGAGAAGATATTGCTTTAGTTATAAGTATTTTAAGAACGCAATTTAAATAGTGTTTCAGGATTAAAAGGACTTTGGTTTTGGCTGTTGCCACTCCTGTGATCAGTGTTACCTAGATGTAAAGCTATCTGATTAAAGTTGAGAGTTGAAATGATATTAGTTTTATTTTATCTGTATTAAACTTTGAAGATGATGTGCTGTCTGTTGCAAGTCAGCCTCATTTCTGAGACCTGAAAGGTGCCTCGAAGGCTTTATTGTTTCCATGTGTGTTGTGCTTCTTCAAAACAGAAATGGAAATTATGATTATATGCTTGCTATAATAGAATTATTTTCAAAACACTCATTTCTCTCCTCTTTGTTTTCTTTCAGTAGTTCTTAGAAAACATTGTGTAGCCCTGGATTATTGTTGGAAATCACTACCATTTTCTATCTGAGTTTGAATAATTCAGGACATAAAGGCAACATATGGGAACATTTTTCTCAGTTCTTAAGGAAACCAAATCCCTTTATGGCCCTGATCTCGGGAAAACACACGAAGAGGGAAGCTTATTCCTTTAATTAGGCTGTAGTGTGTAAGTAGCTGCTGTGCCCATAATGTGACTTTAAGTCTTGGCATCTGATCCTAGACAAACACACTCACACCACACACATAGCAGAACTAAAGCTCACGGTTGGCTTGTGTTCCTGATGGAGCCTTTGAATCCCCACTACAAAGCATATAAGCCTGTGAGGGCTCCTTGTTGCTGGAAGCTCTCTCCTGCAGGCTGGAAACCCAGACTTAAAATTACCACAGAATTTGCTTGGGTGAATCCATAAGTCATAATTTGGTCATTGAGTTTCATCTTATTTGTTTCTTTTGAGGCTGATTATTCAAAAGTTAGCAGCCATAGAATAGCATTTCTTTCTTTTCTTTTTTCTTCCCTGGGAGCCTGGTATTTTTTGCCCCTGTGCAGGCTAGATGAATGATGCTGTAATTAGCTATGGTGACCTTGCTAGGCTATCATCCATCAGTCATGGCCACATAGTCAACAAATGTGTGCTGCTTTCTAGTCTGATGGTATCTAAATCAGGACTAAGGAGTTGACAGCCTGTCTAACTTATTCTGGGAACCATTCTTCTTTTACTATTGTTATTTTGGTTTTTATTTTAGTTTTTGTTTTCAGAGTTGATGAAATGTTGCCCTGGGGGTGTGTGTGGAAATAACAGGTTATTCACTAAATATCTAAAATGTTTGCTGGAAAACTAGTCAATTGAAAGAATAAAATCTATACTAAGGCAACCTAATCCTAAGAAATATTTAACACCAATTACTGCACAGTAGTAATTTTGTTTATATTCAGCTAAGTACAAGCTGAATACTTTGAATGTGACTTATACTCCGAATGTGCAATTGAAAATATTGGTAATATTGCTGCCTCTCATAGAGGAATATTGGGTGTGTTCTGACTTCTGCCCAAGCTTAGTTGATATCTCTTTAGAAATTTAACATGACAAGGTTTGCACAAAAACAGTCTTTATTCTTATAAATGGATTTTAAATAAGATATTATTTATTAAATAATGTAATGGTACACTTTGGGAAAATTTATGACCACCATCTTAATTTCACTTTTTGTCTATTTTTATATTCATTTGACATATTTTAGTCTCGTTTCAACTTTCATTTTTTAGCTATCCCTTGTCTCTTTTCTTAATTTTGTACAATACACCCAATGCTTTCATTTAATGCCAAAAGGATATTAAGTTTTTTTATACCCAAAATTTAAAGTTATTAGTGTACGGTTTACATTTAACCAAAAATGCCAGAGAATACAAAAAAAAAAAAAAAAAAAAAAAAAAAAGCTTTCATTCTTGGCCTCTTTTAGCTGTATTTTCTAAGTTGATTATGTGACCTCTAAGAAAACAGTTTGCCATCTCCCCTTTGGCCTCTTCCCAATGCTCGGCCCACACTGAGCCGGAGCCTGCAGGTCCTCTAATAAGCAAGCACAATGAAAGGTCACTTTTCCTACTGTTCACTTGATATTAGACCCCTGGGTTTTTAAGCCTCTTTTGCAGATTGCTTTTAATAGGAAGGGCAGCGAACCCACATTTGCAGAGGCCTGGTCCCCGAGTAGTGGGAATATCCTCAGTGATGCTGTCAGATCCAGCTTTGGGGAGCAGCCTGGACCAATGGTAAAAGTGATTTGTGATTTGTCTTTTTAATGAAAGGAAGACATACCAAAAGAAAGTATGTCCCTAAGACTGCTCTACCTCCCTTCGTCACAGCCCCCATTCTCGGTTCTTGGGACCAGGACTTCAGCTGCTCTCCACTCTATTCTATATATCATGAGGTAACCAAGACCTTGCGGGCAGTGTTTTCCTTTGCTTAAGGAGCCTGTGTTTAGCTTGTCAATTACAACACGCTGCAAATTAACTTATTAAATAGTACTTACCTACATCAAACATTTCTTAATAACATGACCCAGATTTTGAAACATAACTTTTGTAGATGTGTATTTATAATTTTCTTATTACCCCTAGTCAAAGTTATCATAATCTTCCTGATTTTCTTCTGCCATTTAAATTTGAAGAATTTTGCTGAAAATTCTATATATGGTAAAGCTTTTGTACTGACATTATAAAAACAAGGTTCAACCATTAGTATTTTCCCCATATTTGTGTGTGCGCACGCGCGCGCACACACACACACACACACACACACACACACACACACACACACGATTCTTTTTTCCTTTATGCCCAGATGGGCAAAGATTAAAAAAAAAAACAAAGACCCACTAATTTAATTATTTACAGAAGATCCATCTTAAGGACAAGTCACTCAGAGTTGGACACGCTTTCATGACTGTCCCAGGACTTTTTCACTTGCTTTGTCTGATAAAGCTATATGATGAATTATGCTTCAGTATGTACACATTGGGTTATTTCCTT